>JAWQFJ010001975.1:7500-40000 GCA_034096865.1 Theodoxus fluviatilis | reverse complement strand
GCGGCAGGTTTCCTGAAAGACCGCCGACTCGAAGTTCCTCCCCTGGTCCGAGTGCAGCTCCAAGGGCAGCCCAAAAACGGGTGAAGAAACCCTCCACCAGAGCGCTGGCCACCGTCGTCGCCTCCTGGTTGGGGAGAGGGTATGCCTCAGGCCATTTGGTGAAGTAGTCCATGGCTACCAGAACATATCGGTTGCCAGACTCGGTCTCTGGAAGGGGACCCAAGATGTCAACAGCTACCCTCTCCATCGGTGCTCCTGTCAGGTAGATTTGGGCAGGGCCATGACGGTGTCGGCGGGGTCCTGTCCGCGAAGCACAAATATCAACCAAGCAGCCGGCCATTTTGGGCGGAAGAAAACTTACCAGAGAGTCTGCGAGCGGTACTTCTGGGTCGGGAGGCGCACCGCTGTGGATGACTGGTGCTGTCATGCAGTTGTTTCAGTGCTTCTTCCTGCAAAGTCTTGGGCAAAACCGGGAGTAGGCGATGGGTATCTCCCCTCTCGTTCACCCACTTTCGATGCAGGGCTCCGTCTTTCAACTGCAGGGCGTCCCACTGGTTCCAGTACGCCTTTGTCACGGGGCTAGTGGCGGCAACATCCCTCCATGCTGGGCGAACGGGGCTGTCCTCCATCCAATGCACGATGGGCTGCAGGTCTGAGTCCTGTCGCTGTGTGGCAGCCAGCGATGTCCCTTGTATGGTGATCTGTCTTAAGGCGCCACAGCATGGCTCCAAAGGCACCTGTTCCTCCTCGTGCTTGACTGCTCGAATGCAGGCTCTGCAGTCGCAGGGGCGGCGAGAGAGTCCATCGGCGTTGCCATGGCTCTTACCGGGGTGGTGGAGGATCTTGAAGTCGTATTCCTGGATCCTTTGAAGCCATCTTGCCCATTGGCCCTCTGGGTCCCGGAACCTCATGAGCCACTGCAGGGATGAGTGATCCGTCCTCAGGGTGAACCGTCGGCCATACAGGTACGTGCGGAAGTGGGAGAAGGCCCTGACGACGGCTAACAGCTCCCTTCTCGTGACGCAATATCGGCGCTGTGAGCGTTCAAGGCGGGCGCTGTAATAGCCGATGACCCTCTCCTCACCATCCTGCACTTGCGATAGCACTGCTCCAAGTCCTGCGTCGCTGGCGTCTGAGTCGAGGATAAAAGATTCCTCTCCCCTGGGGTAAGCTAGGACTGGAGAATCTGTGAGTCGACGCTTCAGTTCCTGGAAGGCTTCCTCGCACTCGGAGTCCACTGGAAAATACTTTTTTCCCCTTCATTCGATGTAGCGGGGCGGCGACTTCCGAAAAGCCACGCACGAACCGCCGGTAATAATTGCAGAAGCCCAGGAAGCTGCTGACTTCTGTGATGTTCCTGGGCGTCGGCCAGTCTTGTACGGCACGGACCTTTCCAGGGTCGGTGTGGATGCCCTTGGCCCCAACGACGTGACCTAGGAAGGTGACCTCCCTCTGAAACAGCCGGCACTTCTTGGGGTGGAGTTTCAGCCCTGCCTTCTCAAGCCGTTGGAAGACGGCCTCCAGGAGACGGAACTCCTCATCAAGTGATGCGGCATACACGATCACGTCGTCCAGGTAGACAAGGACACCTCTCTGCAGGAGGTCTTGGAGGGCAGTCTCCATGAGGCGTTCAAAGGTGGCTGGTGCATTGAACAGATCAAACGGCATCACGGAAAATTGCCACAACCCTCCATCCATGCAGAAGGCTGTCTTTTCCCGATCCCCAGGTTCAACCTCAACCTGCCAGTACCCACTTTTCAGGTCCAAAGTGCTGAACCACTCAGCACCTGACAGGGCATCCAGCGTAAGGTCGATCCGTGGCAGGCGATGGGAGTCCTTCTTCGTGACGTCATTCAGCCTGCGGTAGTCCACGCAAAATCTGAGGGAGCCATCCTTCTTCTTGACCAGCACGACAGGAGATGACCAGGGTCTGCTGGAGGGTTCGATGACACCCTGCTCCAGCATTCTCCCGACTTCCTGTCGTGCTGCCTCCCGACTAGCGAGTGGGACAGGCCTAGGGGCTTGCTTGATGGGTCGTGCTCCTCCCACGTTGATGGAATGGCGTACAAGGCCTGTCCTACCATCGTCGTGCTCGCTCAAGGAGAAGGCTCCTACGTGATCCCTCAGGAGGTTGGTTAGTCGAGTCCGGTCAGTAGTGTCCAGTTCCTTAGTTCCTTCTGCCATCATGGTTTGCAGGGCGTCTGGGAGCATAGTAGCCCGGTCATCCCCTGCCTGTCCCGCCGTCATGGCCACCTTGAGGAGGCGCATCGATGGTGCTTGTGCGCCTCCGATCTGCACAGGTCGTCCATTAATAAGTAGGAGAGACCGTCCCCAGTCTATCACACAGCAGTGCTTCCGCAAAAAGTCTATCCCCAGGATGACGTCATCTTCTACATCGGCGATCACGAAGGGGTGAGAAACAACTAGCTCACCGGCCTTCACCTTCACTGTCACGACGCCGTGCACAGGGATCGGTCTGTGCATGACGTCAGTGAGCACCATCGCTGATTCCTCTCTTCTCTGGAAGGGGTACAGATCAGTCTTTATCACAGAAATGGTCGCTCCTGAGTCGATCAGTGCCTGATGACGGTTGCCGTCGATGTGAACCTCGATCGCCGGTCCTCCTGGGTCTACGCGGACACTCTTCAACCGATGACTGATGCGATGTGGGGCGGTGGAGGCAGGGGACGCCGGGCTATGCCCCTTAAGCCCGGCGCATCCTAGTTTTCCTGGGCTGTGGTGGTCTTCTTCCTTCCCTGTGGACAGCGGCGAGCGATGTGACCTGTCTTGTCGCAATTATAACATCTGATCTGCCCTTGCTGTCCGTCCTGACGGGAAAAGCGGTTTTGCATCTTCTCCAACAACTCCGCCATCAGCTGGCGAAACTGGGTCAGAGAGAGAGTGTCGCCGTCACCCTCCGGCTTCTCCTGGCTGCCAATGGCTCTGATCCTGTGAGGGTGAGATGCTCGCTGGGTCGCTTCCTCGCGTTGAGCGATAGCCTCGACACGGAGAGCGGTGTTGACTGCTTCCGCCAAGGTAGAGGGAGCCAACACCTGTACTTGGTGTTTCGCTTCGTCGTCGGCGAGGGCATCTATGAACTTCTCCCGAGCCAAATCGTCGATTGCCTCCCTGTTAAAGGCAGGGTGCGCTCGCCTCACCAGCCTCTCGATGTCAGCTGCCAACTCGATGAGTGATTCTCCCTTTTTGCGCTTTCTCGTGTAGAGTGCTGCCTTAGCCTGGTCTGCATTTCGGGAATCTTGAAACCTGTCACGGAGGATCCGAACGAGGGCAGTGTAGTCGTTCCTGCCTTCGGGTGGGATGGTTTCCAGGACTGTCAGCGCTTGTCCCGTCAGGCTGGAGATGAGAAAACTCGCTTTCTCCCGCTCTCCCCAACCGTTGATCTGCGCGGTCACCTCGAACTGGATGTGGTAGGCATCCCACGGTGCCTTCCCGTCGTACGTTTGTGGCCGCTGCACTGGACGACCGGCTGGGGGGTATGCCTCCTCCTGGTGTGAGACGAATGGTGACGCCTCGGCTCGAAGTTGCTTGGACGCCCGGTGGTTATCTTGGGTGCAAAATCTGGCTGGATAGGAGAGGCTTGCTTTTGTTTCTTCTTTCTCTTCCAGCTTTCTCTCTAGTCTGCAGATGACGGTGTCGAGCCGGGTTACTTCCCCTTCGAGGGAGTGGAGGCGTTGTGCTTCTTGCTGGAGATTAGCATCAATGCGATCTACCTCCTCTCCTAGGCGAAAGCTTACTGCCTCGATTTCCCTCTGCAGTCCCTCAGTTCCGGCTTTGATGGTCTGCAGCAAATCTTCCTGACGTTCGGCTTGTTGTTCTCTCCTCTTGCTATATGCAGCTTCTTGCTGGCGACGCTCGGTTTCTTCTGGCTCCTTCCGTTCGCGGTCTGCAGCTTCTTGCTGGCGACGCTCGGCTTCTTCTTGTTCTCTTCATTCGCGATCTGCTTTCTCCTCTGCCTTCTCCCGCTCGCGGTCTCGTTTTTCCTCCTCCTGGGTTTCTCTCTGCTGTCTCTGTTGGTCGAGCAGGAGTTTCATCATCATTGTGATGTCTTCTGTTGGTTGCTCTGTCGCCTCCGCGCATGCAGCGGATCGAGTTGTGCCTTGTGTCTCTGCCGTCCATCTCCGTCGTCCGGACGGTCACTGCTTCGCACTGTGTAGTCCCCGTCTGGGAACCGGCAATGGTTGGCACTCCTCTCGTGACAATATCCTGACGTACGGGGGTTCTCCTGGCTTGCGCTAGGAAGTCAAAGTGACAGACACTGGTGGTCGTTTTCGATAAACTGTATTCACGCACTGAACGCAACACAGTGGTGAAAATCAGCCAACAGCAATTCGTCGTACAACTCGTAGCAACTTCACTCTGCACACAGTACAGCAGAGGCCGCTCCGTACAAAGTTCAAGCTCTCACCTTTAACTCTGTCGTATCTCTGCTCCTGACTCGTATCAGNNNGCATGTATAGTGCTCTATAGAAAATATAGCATTCTGTAGTAGTTTCTATTGCATTCTATAGAAATTTTGATAAAATGCTATATAGATGATACAGATGTCTATAGAATTCTATATAAATCTCTATAGAAATCTATAGATGATATAAGTACATTATAGATGTCTATATAATTCTATTTAAAAATCTATAGAATGCTATAGATTATATACCCCCACAAAAAATTCTATAGAATTCTATAGATACTTTTTATAGAAGTCTATAGAAATCTATAGAATTCTATAGAAATTTCTATATAAATCTATAGAATTCTATAGATTTCTATAGAATTCTATAGAAATCTATACCATTCTATAGAAGTTTCTATAGAATTTTTTTATATGGGTTGCCTCCCCACCCCCTCCCACCCCCACCCCCCGAGCTTTTCATAAACCTCCAAAGATATTCAGGCTGTTCATGTCTTTGACGTGACGACTTCATTGTTACGATTTTTCCTCTTGCTGTATGACTTTCAGAAAATATGAATTCCGCCCAGTGGCCAGAGCTAGACGTTCATCAGATTGCTCGAGATCATGTTCCTGAAAAGGTAAGCGTAACACTTGTTCTGCAGCCATTCAAAAATAGCGGTTTATCTTGTCAGCCTGTGCTGTCCTCCATCCATTCCTCTGCCTGCCACAATACTGGCCACGTGAGCAGAAGTTTGCAGACACATGGCTCTTTTAGGATTTCGTTAGTCACACCTAACGTGGCCAATTACACTCACATTGTGGCAATGTAAGAGGATGCAATTGCTACGAAACTGTGGAGTACCAACAGGCATCTCTCTGTAAGGACCAAAAATGGTCGATACACGCACTACCTCTGTCATGGAGTAAACACAGACGCAATGAAAAGTATGATACGATAACTAAATCATATCGTCTTACACAGTGCCAGAATATGTGTCTTTGGCCAGCTCTTTCCGTCAAAGACAGAGACAAAGAAAACACAAAAAAGCAAGAGTGCGTCATGACTAGGTCTTGCCAACCACATCCCTGCCCTCCGCCATGCATCACAATTTGCTGCCTTCTGTCCACTTCCTACTCACCCGACCCATGCTTTTCAACTGTCTCAGGTCCTCCAGTTCATCTCCTTTTAGAAAACTCTTAATAAATATGTTTACAGTAAAAAGCTGGCATAACTAACGTGCCACTTCCTACTCACCCGACCCATGCTTTTTAACTGTCTCAGATCCTCCAGTTCATCTCCTTTTAGAAAACGTTTAACCAATATGGGTACAGTAAAAGGTTAACATCTTTAACATGCCTGGTGTTTACCAAGGCCAATGCACTTTCTGCACACCTCCATTACCAGCACACAAAAAACCCACCACAACACATTATACGGATGTTCCTTTTGTTACTGAAAAACACACCTGTTAATGGTGTGGTCAATACATACTATAGATGGGATCTTTGGAATAATGTCAGACTACAACCACGATAAAATACAAATTGTTTTCCATCTTGCAGGCCAAGGCCCAACAAATTGATCAACTCCGACGTGAGCATCGTCTCGGTGAGTGTTCGTGACTTCCGCTTCCTAATCATCTGATCCGTTTCTGTTTCCTTTCTTGAGACATGCGTGTGTTTGTCATGATAAGCATCTTCATGCATGATTGACGATGCAATACAAGCAGTTGTTTTATTTCTCTACAGGCTACCAAAATGTTGGACCGTCCCAGTTGGATAAAAGCGATTGGAAATCACTCACCATCGTCAAAGAAGTAAGGTTTCAGTTTGAATTGTGCTTCTAAACGTTTGCTGTGCAATGTACAGTTTCAAAGAGCTCATAAGTGACGTTGATTCTGTGGACATCGTTTTCAATTTTAGCCTGTTCAATTTTTGTAGAGACTAAAACCTAAAATGTAAACTTTTCTGGAAAATGTATAAAGAAACATACGTTTTTTTGTCCTCTCATAACCTGAGAGACACTCTTAACTCGTGCGAAAAGATTTCGGTTGGGCACGGCAACGAAAGCCTTTCTTACAATGTTCATGATATCGCACTCATCGAGTTGGAGTCTGCCATTAGTGATAGAAACTTTTCTTGGAAAAAAGAATTCTACCTACTTACTAAAGACAAGTACCTTGTAGCAGTGTAGCAGACGATTCCATCGAAGTCTTAGCCAAAGCCGATTTCGTTCTCTGCGCACTTGAGGCTCGTTTCTTGAGAGGACGCTCAGTCCCGCCACTACGCACGACTGCACCCTGTTCCAGGCAGGCGGGACGGTGGTGTACGAGCCCATGACAATGGAGTTCGTGGACCAGTGGTGGCCCAGACTGCGAGACCTGCACGTGGCAGAGCTGGGCCGTCTGTCCGAGTATGCCCAGCCTGAGGTCTTCCACCAGTACAAGAAGGGCAGACAGGTACTGCTGTGTTCAAAGGCTTTCTTTACTTTGGCCCCCCAGCCTCAGTGCATCACACTGTGATTTCCCTCGCTTTGAACTTGACGTCACTTGCATTATATTGGTCACGGGTGTCCTCTCAGTGATCTTTCTCCTCCCGCATTGTCTGCTCCGCCTCCTCTTCCCCGTTGTCCTCTTCTTTTTCCTCGTCTTTCATCTCCTCCTTGTTGTCCTCCCCCCCCTCCCCCCCCCCCCCCCCCCCCCCCCCCCGTCGTCGTCCATCTCCTCCTCCTCCTCCACCTGATCGTCGTCCACTTCCTCTTGCCTCTTTTTCCTGCTGTTCCTTATCTTAACTGCGCTTCATTCTACTCTGCCTCCGCCTTACAGATGATTTGATTTTTGTCTGTATCTAGCACAGATAGACACGGTGCCGTTTTTTTTTGGTCAGAGACGGCACTACCCTTCCAGCCGCACCATGCAGGAAGAGACAGAGGCCTTCAGGTCAGAGGTCAGTCCATCTGTCAGAGCAGAGCAGATGCTGCTGTTGATGCTTCAACTGGCGGAGGCACTGGAACGACTGCACGCGGATGGCTGGTTGTACCGCGACCTTTCCCCCCACACCGTCCTCGTCACCCTCTCCGACAGGCAGGTCTGTGTACACATAAATCTATGCCGATGATGAGTAGATTGTCTCTGCTGATCATGCACAGATAAATGCTTTGGTTTCAAAGATTTCCTGGATTTGTTTATGAGTAAGCCAACGATTGGTCATCCTTCAGAACTCCAGATGTGTCTGCTTTCGATGTCCTTACTGATTTCCCTGATTCAACTGCAACAAACGTCTTGTTATTTGACTTTCAGCTACCGTAGTTATGCGTGTAATGTCCTCATGACAACGGGAATGGGCGCTATTGAGATTGACCCCAAAAAAGAAACACTTCACCCAATCATATCCCAAATAAGCAAGAGCGTGTATACGGATCCATTGCGTTTTAATATAGAGGACAATCCTATGTTGCTCAAGTAGCAGTGGAAGAGAACGAAACATCAATCTCCAATCCTTGTAGTGATTTGGCATGTAATTGTTTTCCATCTTGTACCGTCGAGTCCGCAACCGGCTTTTGATTCATTTCTTTGCTCAGTTTCATGTATTGAAATATTGTCACAGAAGTGGTCATATTCCAATATTTCATATAGTCCGATACATCATCGATGAATATTAATCAAGTTAAGGATTGCCCGGGAAGCTTCGCGATTTTCAGGGAGTACTTTGTCTTCCTGCAGATCCTCTTTCACCGTCTGGGGAAAATGCGAATGTATCGCAGACACGAGAATGACACGACATACAAGTACACTTACATCCAGGAATACTGTGACCAGAGCAGGTAAGGCTTTTTTACTATGATCCACGCGATGCAGTGACTAGAAGGTAAAATTTGAAACAACATGATTTTAAGCTGAATTGCCTATTTCAAAGCCAAAAATGTTTACAATACAATTTTGCTGAAACATCCGCTAGGAGGAGGGGATGATGTTTGCAGAAGTTTATTTTCTCTCTATCGTTTTGCAGATACTACTTTTAACAGATTCTGGACATGCATTTGATTTTTTTTCCAATGGTGAAAACCGATTTTAAATCGGACTGACAGTGGGTGAGTTACATGCTGCTGAAGACTACTCTGCAGAATTGGCATGTCAGGAAAGCAACGTTATAATTTATGTTAATTCTCCATAAGATTTATTTATCAATTCAGTCATTCTTACCACCCACTGGGAGGGAATTTCAGTCTACCCAGTAAAACTCAACATATTCTAGTTGGTTAGGAGACATGCTCTCATTGGATGCAAAATGGATCTGTTTATTTCATCGGAGAGGATGAAATACGCACACGACTACACGCGATTTAGAGGCTTTTTCTCGTCAATACTGGATGGGTTTTGTGCGTTTAAAGCACCTTTAAGCATGCTTAGCAGCATTGTTCTGGACGTGCATTTCCTGATATACCTCGGCAATTTCGATTATCACTAATCATTTCTTACGTATCTTTGTACGTAACCATATTAATTAAAAAGAAATCACGGTATATTAAAACGCTGACGGATAGACGTTGACAAATACGTTCAAATACTTTCTGGTCCTTAATCGGTTCCTTGTATCTAAGTTTAATCAGACAATAACCAATATTACTGTTTCAGGCTTTAATGACAATATACAAAACAGTAAAGTCGACCTTTCGAGTATAAACTCATCAAGACAACAACACAAGCAACACTTAACTTAGTGACAGGTGCGGGCGGAAGGACATGGAGTTGTGAGGTGTAAGGAGAGTGGGTATAATGAAGTTAACGAATTTCACTTTCATGAGCGGGAACTAATGATAGTACGTGGAGACGGATGCATGAGTCAAATTCCGTGGAGGAGGGTGAGGCAGTTGTTGATTGGGTGGGGGGGATTTAGCTCTTCAGGTTGTGGCCATTTGGATATTTGGTGTCAAGGAGAGATATGAAGTAGTGTTCTGTTAGTTTTCTTTCTGTTGTGTCACCCTTCGCTTGCCACAGGATGCGTACTTGCATGTTTGTGGATGAGTGTCAGGGACTGTTGAAGTGTGATGCAACTGGTGTGGGTCTGTTGTGGCCCGTGTCGGTAAGGTGTTCTCTGAATCTGTTGTTGAGTGTCTGTTCTGTCTCTCCAACGTACAGAACTCCGGGGCACACAGAGCAGGAGATAGCATAGATTATGCTTCGGTTTGTGCATGTGAAGTGGCGTTTCACTGTGGAGGGAGGCATTGTGGAAGTGGACTGTGTTGGGTGGTGACAGGTAGGCGCAGGTGAGGCATTTGGCAACGCTGCAAGGTGTGGTGCCAGGTCTTGCCGGGGAGGGGGTGGAGGGTGAGCGTAGTCGTGAGTGTACGAGTAGATCATGCAGGTTTTTGTCACAGCTGTACGTGAGTCTTGGGAGAGAAGAGAAGGTGTGGGGTTTTGACTTGGAGAGAATATGCCAGTTGGACAAGAGGATGCGGCGGATTTGAAGGTTGTGTGGGTGGTGAGTGGGGACTGCTGTGGGGCGTGGCTGGGTTTCGTTGGAGTTGCATGAGGGCAGGAGTGCTTGGGAGCGTGTGAGTTTGCTCACTCTCTGGAGGGCAGCTTTGAGGATATGCAGCGGATAGTGACGGGCCAAGAAATACAGGATATTGAAAGTTCCTATAACCGCTTTGGTGTTGGTTATTCGTTTTACCCATTGTAGACTGAGCTATTTTCCCCTAGACCTTGACGAATTTCTTGAGTTCACTCCATTTTGATATTGGAGAGTGAAATGAGCCAGAGTGAATGACTTTTGAATGACCCAAATATCCGTTGTGACCATCCGTTATGTTGTGCACTGTGTTCAGGAATGTTGATGGGTAAAAAGAGGTTACGATAGGCCTCCTTATCTCGTATTATTATGTGCTTATATATCCCATCGTAAAAGTGTCACTTGGAAACTTTCTCGAAAGAACATAGAGAAGGATGATATGTAGAGCAGATGAATGAAAATTTCAATATCGACAGCATGGACCCCTCTTCACCTGATTTAGGCTGTAGGTAGAAATCGTCTACGTGGAGATAACACTCCTTTCGTAAGACGAACGCTCGAGGGCTTACGCCAGTTAAACAGCCCATTTCAGGGCTAAAAGAATGAAGAAAGAACACAATTAGCCGGACTCGGTGTCACGATTTACCTTCCTCTAGCGTCAGTCCGACCCCGGCAACCACCCTCTTTTATTATATTCGGCAAAACCAGGTTACATCTGTGTGAGAGAGGATATGGATGAGTGACAAAAACACCGAATCAGACATTACCATGGAATAATTCATGTGTAAAAGCAAGTTTAAGTTTACTACCCATAAACTGGACATCATTAGCATTTCACAATAAAAATTATGATGATGATGATGATGATGATGATGATGATGATGATGATGATGATGATGATGATGATGATGATGATGGGGTGTTGTTGATAATCATGATATTGATTATATTTTCGTCTGTACCTTTTTTTCTTTTGCTTTTCTTGTAATTTTGTCCTCCTTGTGTATTTTTTTAACCCAATAAACTGATTATAAGAAAAGTTTCACGATAAATTGAAGAAGCTATGCAGAGTTGTGATGGAACTGAGTTACATGAAATTTGTTCTTGGGTCTGTACTGGACTGGGTAACGCTCTTTCTCCAGGCTTCCCCCTGAGACACAGCGGTACAAAGAGTACGGCCCCGACAGCGAGGTTTTCGTGTTTGCTGTCACGGCCTGGGAGGTGCTGGAGACACTGAAGGTACGATCACAGTTACTGGCTGTGCTCCTGATACCTTTGAACAATTAGCGGACGGACAAAGAGACGGACAGACGGATTATCGAGCGCCCTAACGGTTGCGCGGACAGACAGACGGGCAGAGACGAAAGTCTGACCTCTTCACCTCAGGCCTGTTTATGAAAATGCTGACTGTGCTCGCCTCCTGCATACAGGTAGGCCTTCTCGCGCATTCTGGAGTAGTAGTAGTAGTAGTAGTAGTAGTAGTAGTAGTAGTAGTAGTAGTAGTAGTAGTTAGTAGTTAGTAGTTAGTAGTTAGTAGTAGTAGTAGTAGTAGTAGTAGTAGTAGTAGTAGTAGTAGTAGTAGTAGTAGTAGTAGTAGTAGTAGTAGTAAGAAGAAGAAGCAGCGGCAGTAGTTGTATGTGACTGTGAGCAGGGTTCTAAACTCCCCCCCCCAAAAAAAAACAAAAAAAACCAAAAACAAAACAAAAACCTCTCTCTTCAGGAGGAGGCGAGCACAGCTCTCTCGTTAGCCATGCATGCGTACCACTTTGTACATTCGTCAAAACAGTTTTACCTGGTGTATTTCCAGCCGACGAAGAACGCCAGCACAGAGGGTGTGCGCGGGAAGCCTGCCCTATGCCATGACGGAGTGTTCCAGCTGCTGCAAAGTTGCTGGAGGGAGAAAGATCACCGCCCCACCATGAGTCACGTGGCTACCGAGCTGAGAAAAATGTTGGTATTTGATTCGTGTATGTGGGTATGCATGTGTGCGTTGTGTTTCCTGTGCGCGCATGTGCGATTGTGTGCAGAAGCAAGAGGTGGAGGAGACTTCGTATCAAGGATTTCCTTGTATATTACTCACAAAACAGACAGAGCAACGAGAGGAGACCCGGGACCTCTAGGAAGAAACTAGCAGACGCCATTTGGGATCAGAAATATTGGGATATGTAAGCATCCACCCCTCCTCCCCCCCCAAAATAAGGCGACGTTCGTAAAATGGCAATATCTGCAGCTGTAGCTGTAGTACTTAGTTCATTGGTTTGAACAAGCTGGCATATAACAAGGAGGTCACGCATCAGATCTCTATCTTAGGCCTCGAAGCATTTTCTGTTTATTCTTTTGAGAGTTCCTGTTCTGTTTGTGGTTATTGGGTGCGTTTGTTAGGCGTAGAATCTCGAGGGCTAGGCGTTGCCTACGTTTCTCGCTCATAAGGAGGCAGTCGCCGTGAAGGAGGAAGGCCGAGGGAGCTCCCTCGCTGCGTCCCGCTGCAGAGGCCCGGATGTACTAAAATGGCGGAGACCGTGCCAATTGGGATGCCGTTGATAGAAGGCAGTGCCTGTAATGTGCTTCTAAGGGTCCGAGAATGGAAAAGTGTACGTACATGGAAGTATTTGCTGTTCGAGTGTCCATTTGTATATTTTGAGGAGTAGGTGTATAAGTTATAGAACAGACACTGCCGACAAAAAAAATGTCGCTTGCAAACACGCAACACCGTACAGGTACACTCTATGAATTATGTCCCTTCAATTGATTGAGATGAACCGAGGCACAACATTTTCGACAAAATTGTCTACAGTTTAACCCGGGTTGCTATTTTGTTTGTTGAAAAAATTCCCGTGCCATTCGATATGACACCATGGTGTGTTCTATCAAGTGAAAAGTGCTGTAATATCTACATCGTCAGTTATTTCGTCTATCGGCGACTTCTTCTCGCGCCAGGAGGCAGCCATGTACTCTCGGACGTCCGCCTTGCCAACTGATGATTGGCCGTTTTTTAGCCGTAGGAGCGTCTCGCTCGCCCTCGACTAGCAATCGAGGCGAGCCACGTGCCTAACAAACGAGGTCCTTGATACATGTGGGCATGTGCCTGTACGTTGTGTATCTTATGCGCAAACGCACGCAACAAAGCGTGAGTGAGGGTAATAGAACAGAAGAAAAACGCAGAGACAAAGAATGTAGAAGAATAGAGAATATGGTGGAGTTTGCAAAGAAGGACGAAGACGTAGGCAAGCTGACGGACAGACAGGAGAAAGGGGAAGATAATAATAATAATAATAATAATAATAATAATAATAATAATAATTATAATGTGTGGATTTATATAGCGCCTTACCATGAGTTAAGACATGCTCAAGGCGCATAAGAGGGAAACAAGTGGAGAGAAAAAGTAGGAGAAGCAACTTACGCATTTCTCTCCCAAAACAAACAAAACAAACAAACAAACAAATGTACAAGAGTGGTCCGAGCGCTGTGGAATTCATCATCACTCTTCTACACAAACACAAAGCAAAAATGCACACACATATACACACACGCACACACACACACACACACACACACAGACGCACGCACACACATGCACACACACACACACACACACACACACACACACACACACAGACCGAGAGAATTAATTCTAAGGCGATGCTCACTCGTGTATGATGCTATACTTACCTGGTTTGTTCTCAATAGATCGACGAGATAACAGTTATGTCGCAAATGGAGACCGAAGATTTTTTGATGTGCTAGTTACTGGTGTTGGTTGTTGCAGCCTCAGCACGATGAGGCTGGTTTCCCCGAGGATGGTTCCTCCAACGTCTCAGTCAGTGTCGGGGGACCCGCCGTCATCGTCTTCCTCGAGCTCTTCGTACCTGGAGGTGTTTGAGTACCATTCTGTCAGCGCTGCCCATTCCCCAAGGCAGGGCAGAGTGTCCTTCCCCTCCGAAGGATCTCGGATCGGCAGACTGGAAGGCTCTACAAGTTCCAGGCTGTTTGAAAGCAGCTCTCATGACTCGAACGACGACCATGGCGACTCCGAAATTGTTCACAATCGCAGCAATTCTGGAATGAGCAGTTTCTTTTCTGTACCAAACGTCAATTTGGCATCTCTGGGAAACAGAGACGCGCAGAGGCAACCCTCTCCCCGACCAAGCAGTCCAATGTCTCGCGAGAACGCCCAGGCCTCCGCGAACCACCCCAGCCCCAGAGAGTCCGGGGAAGACAGCGCGGCAGAATCCGACAGACATCACATGCCTCTCCCGCCTCCTCGTAGCCGGAGACTTCAAAGACAACCCAACATACCAAAGTTCCAGTGAAGATAGGGCAGATGCCAGAGGTCGGCCTCAGCGCAGATTTCCGAGAAGAGGCTTCTGAGTTTGGCATCCGCAGACTTCTGACCAACGATTGAAATGCATTCTTAAATTCCATTTACTTCCCTACAAGGAAACCATTTTGGAAGTTCCACATTCGTGGATAATTCCTCACTTTAAAACACCTTTTGAGATTTAAAGGGTTTTTAAATATTTTAATCTGTAAAATAACATTAGTATCTTGCATTATTCAGCCTAGATATTCCGTCCTCTTTGCCGAGGTCTATTTCGTTTCGATGGAAAAATTATATCATCAAACCACATTGACAGTGTGTCGTTGTTCCGACATTCAGATTTGCTTCAAGCGCATTCGTTTTAGTGTATTCCAAATGACACGAAAGACTACAGATCACGTAATCAATATTCCTTCATTAGTAGCAGAAGTTTTTTTAATTTAAAAAATCAGTTTATTGGGTTTATAACATTACACAAGGAAGACAAAATTACAAGGAAAGCTAAAAAAGAAAGAGACGAAAATATCATGAATATCATGAATATCATCATCATCATCATCATCATCATCATCATCATCATCATCATCATCATCATCATCATCATCATCATCATCATCATCATCATCATCAGACAGGGGTTGGGGGAGACTAGAAGAGGAGACGAGGTGCAGGGACAGGATGGCATGGGTCGTTCAGTGGGTTGGATCTCAGGAAAATGAAATATTTTCATAACAGCAGAATGTGATTAATCAGTTTGTTTGGAGGAGCTGTACCTAATCCCATGCCTTCATGAATTTGTGCAATTACGAGGCGAACAACCGTTCTTGTTCTGCATGATTAAACTAAAGAATTGAAAGTGCTATGAAAATGTAATTCAGAGGTAGCCAAAACATTTTGTTTCATTATTCGCTTTGCCTTTGATAATCCTGTTGTTTGTATTTGTTCTATAACCCTTTTGTATATTCCATGAGGACCTGCACTAATTGTTTCCTATGTGTAATGCGTTTTATTGATAGCAGATGTAAAGAACGAGTCAAAAGCCAGCTGAATAGCTCGTATTGAAGACGTAGTATTGCTTCATTCCGGTGGAAAGGATAAAGCGCTCGTGATATAGTAGCAGCCTACAGTCGTATGCAGAATTACGTGTAGACAGAAGTACCTAAATCAGTTTCCTGCCCCATCGTCTTCATTCTTCCACTCCAATCCTACCCTACTTTCAATGGCACGTCCCCTGAATCATGCCACCGGAGACCTTACCGATAAGACCTTCAGTAGGGTTCCCTCTCAAAGGTGGGAGGGCTGTGCAGCCACAGTGGCTCATGAGGTACTTTTTCTGCAACCTAAATCGAAATCAGTGACCTCATGTGCTCGACCGTTGTTTCAGAGCTGACGATGGCAACATAAAACGTGTACAGGCGCCGCACACGGTAGAGCTATCTGCCTGCTGGAATAAAAAGCATGTAGACATAAAAAGGTCAGTGCCACCAGGCAATCTATGGCGTCGAAGTTGGACCTCTCTTGATGTAACATTTGAATGTATGTGTTCAAAGAGTTTGGGTCTATCAAGACTAGGAAGTAATGCAGCTTTTGCTTATTTTTATTTTGTTCACATTTACTGTGCCTGACCCGAGACTGTGTTTGACGGATGCGGCAACAGATAAACAATTCTCTTCAATGTTGATACGGAACATAGTCTTCCTCCAACAACAGAGGACATTCTACAACAGAGGTAATGCAGAACTTGCTTCGTTTTGCGGTCAGTGAATCAAAAACGTTGGAAATATCTTGCATTTGTGATGTGTGATGAACATGTTCTGTATCGTTTACTTACGTTCTTGACATGTGACTTATTTGTACGTTGATTACTTCGTATAAAGAGTTGGTTTTCGTTAAAAAATATTCCATAGCGTCAAGAATACATTACTGGTGTGTGCGTTAATTGTATGCATTGACTGTTACAATATGATTTTGTGTGTGTGCGCGCGTTCGCATTTGCAGACATACGCGCGCACACGCTTGTGCGTGCATACATCCGCACATGGATGCACCTGTGTGTAAACGCATTTTCATTTATATATGTATGCTCTCATATAAATAATTTTCGTTTGCTTTTCAGATATTTGTATGTTTGCCTATATTGCTAGCAGTTGTAGTTTTGCAAAATATGTACACGGATAATTATGACGCAATGCCACAATATATTTGGGATTGTGATTCTCTTGAAGTGATATTTGCTAACCTTTGATAAATCCACGTTATACTATTGACTGTGGAGACAATTCACCATGATGATCACGCGTATCAAATCGACATACTGAATACTATTTGTTTTGGTCGTTTGCTTAGACGTACTAATCAGGGGAGGTAACAGTTTCCCACGAGCGGCTGAGCACAGGTATAGCAAAGAAATGAATGAAACCAAAGTACGCAGGAAGTCAGAGAGCAAAAGGTTAATTACTGGCGAGAAGGTACGGTGCCAGGTGAAAACCCGTTAACGTTTATCAACAGATCGCAATCGTAGTGGCAAGAGTTTGCTTAATGACAGGGCATCATAGGTTTAATCATCGATACAAGATGTATGAAAATATTTCGGGCTCTAAGTACAGGGGCTGCTGAAAATATGCAGAGAAATATTGAAGTATAACTGAAGATATGGCGTGCCGAGCTAAACTATTCTTAGATTGGAAATAACTATTTTTTCTCCGTTAAAATGCGACAGAAAAAAGTGGCTTGGTAATCTAGCTGGCGTCAGTTTCAGGAAAACATACACAAATTGCATTTAACTTGGTTGGTCAGGAGACCACATCGTAACATCAGAGAGAGGCATTAGTTTAAATTGAACTTGTACCAATAGACGCTTTTAACGAATAGATGTAGATTCTCTAGGCTGTAACACAACCTCGAGAAGGGCATGGTCAGTGATTTAAGTCGCAAAGTCAGTGATATGCAAACGGCGTCAATGCTAAAGAGGAAATATCATGTGCGGCACAGCGTGCTATTCAAGAAAACCTGCAAATTCATCGAAAATATGCTGCTGCTGCAGCAGCAAACTGCAATAGAGAAGCAAATGTATGTGTCCGCATTTTGCTCCCTGTTTGTGGCATTTGTTTGATTCATTCCGTAACCGTTAAAATTTGCTTTACAAGATACAAGATACTTTATTGTCCTCATTGTACAAGGAAATTCGTTTTGTCGGTGGCAAAAACATAATACATACATACAAAAACAGAAACGTACAAGAAATTCAACATTAATTAACTCAATCACATCGCTCAAGTTATGGAGTCAAAACAGAAAGCCACAATAAGATAGGACACATTTAGCGCTACATCATATGCAATTCAATTTTGCCTTAAGCCAAGTTGTAATGATTCATGCAATTTACTTGACTGTGCTGTATCAACTTGTTTATCATTATGATCGTATAGCATTTATTATTGTAAACACGATTCTCAATTCATGCAATCCAATTTTTGTAAGCACAAGCTCTGCTGAATCATGCGTCTTACTTCCGGTGCAATGCACTTTTAATTTTGTATATTCCTTACTGCAGTGTTTTCTCCAGACTCAAAATCACATCATTAAAACACTTCATTCTTGCAAAGCTACTTGCTGAGTTTATCAAAAGTGTATTGTTTGATTTTCTTATGAATTTGAGAGAAAGAAAAAAACTATTGTTTTGAAGATTTTCTTTAAATAACACGTCTCTACTATATTTATAAGAATTTCATTAATTGCTTGTAATGTATTATGCACGCACCTACCAATTTCAAGGCTCAAAACTGCATTTAGATCTTCAAATGGATTACATACACGCTTTTCTAACTTTGCAAAATTAAAAAAGCACTGATTAGCATACAAAATAATAATACAGCATTAGTAGCTGTATTGCTTTACTGGAAAGGCATTTTGTACACATTTCACTGCGACGCGTCTCGCATGTGTGTAAGGTAAAATTACTGCGTATCTGAGGACAGCCGTCGTGTGGAACGGAATCTGAGACGTAAGTTTCTGTGCTTGCCTATTCCAGTCCAAGAACCTCGCTCTTGATTTACAGTAAGACCATTGTGTGTCGTGATTTGCACCACAGGCTGGCTTCTTGTGTATTTTAGGAATGAAGCAATTACTTAAACACACAAAAACGCGCGCACACACACACACACACACACACACACACACACACACACACACACACACACACACACACATGAGAGAGAGAGAGAGAGAGAGAGAGAGAGAGAGAGAGAGAGGGGGGGGGGGGGAGATGGCCATAAAGTTGGAGCAGCATTGCTTTCTTACGCACAATGTTTGAGACAATCTCGACTCCGTTTGAGCACTGTGTCTTGTAATGTTCAGACTCACATTCATATCTACGCGCGCGCACACACACACACACACACACACACACACACACACACAAACACACGCACACACACATACACACACACACGCACACACACACACACACACACACGCACACACACACATACACGTATTTATAGATTCACGCACACACGTGTGCGCGTGCGTATGTGTGTGTGGGTGTGTATGTGTGTGTGTGTGTGTTTGCGGGCGGGCGCGCGCGCGTGTATGTGCATGTGCACACAAAAACCGACATGCCGTAAAACTCCACTCATTAATTCATTCATTAATTCATTCATTCATTCATTCATTCATTCATTCATTCATTCATTCATTCATTCATTCATTCATTCACTAATTCACTTATTCACACACTCATTCATTCATTCACTCATTCAAGCGAGGCTCTCTATAGAGACAGATAGGGAGGTGGAGTTGCTGCCCTTGCACTAACGAGAGCTCGACACACACTTCAATAGACCATTGCACATTTTTCGCGTTTCCTGCATTTGGAGCCAAGGAATTTTAGTTTTTGATGTAACTTATAGAGTGTTAACTGTTTACATTTATTATTTTTAAAACCACACAGAGAAGCACTGTTTGACATTTGTTTAATGGAAATTGCAGCTAAGTAATGTTATGGAACCACGATGGATGGATGGATGGATGGAGTTTAAGGGCCTATCAGCCTTGTAGGCTATATAAGGCCACAACGTTAAAAACACTTCTACCATGGTAATATAACTCTTTACAATAACGGAGAAAAGTACAATTCACTCAACTAGTGATATAGAATCAGTAAAATCTAATCCCACAGCCCATGGAACCACGACTCCATGTACAATTCACGTCACATATTCATCCATTGATAGCTGTCCTGTCATCGTTCGGACAAGAGCTTTTCTACACATACTTCATATTATCTAACGCCCTTGGCTTTCAGGTAGTTGTGTCATAGCCTTGAAAATAAAAGTTCATCCTCTCGATTGCCCATACTGATAAGGCCTTAAAATCCTAGAATGAGCTGCCTCGATTCCTGCATGCCTGCTCAGCTAGAACGATGTGGTCTTGTGCTCTTGTGGCCTGTTACAGTACCACTCGTACCCAGAGGATCTAAAACAGCACCTGTGTATTACCAGATAAATGTACATGAACTGTTCTTAATTTGAAATACTATGTAGACCATCAACCATTCTGTTTCAGTTGCATATACAGTATATGGTTTTTAAATTAAGTTTATAAATAATTCTTTTAAAACATATTTTATTTCGTACAGTAAACTTGTTCTCTTTTTTAAAGACAACTCACTTTCAAGAAAGGATACAACCATCAAGGATGGATCATGGTTATTGTAATAGAAATATACATGCAAACACAATTGTCCTCAATACTGGAAAAGAAAACTCCACTTCAACTTAAATTTCCCCAAATTATCTGCCGTTCTAGCTGCACACTATCTATATTCAACACATTAAACATACATTTATTAAAGTCTTCAAATAAAGGCAGGTCAACCAGGTCATTTATGGACCTTTTGTAATATCTGTGTTTCCTTCCTAGCAGAATGATATTGTTTGTACATGAATCATAATCTGGCAAGCCAAACAAAATATATTGCTTATTCAGATGTAGGGGCTCCTTTGTCTTGCTAGTGAGAAAACAAATAATTTCTTTCCAAAAGGTTTCACTAATAGTACAGTCAACGAAGAGATGCTCCAAAGTTTCAGGCTATGTGAAACAGAAAGAGCAGACATTACTCTGAACAGTCTTTAATTAAAACAAATACATGTATTCATTAACGGGTAGTATTCTGTGCACAATTTAATACTGAAAGTTCCTATGGTTCACTTCTCTTGTTGCTACTAAAGGAATCTTATAATATCGCCTCCATGGCGATTCAAATACTCCCAATCGTTTTCCCCAAAATGTTTGCGACGTAGGTTTTTGACTATTTTCAATAAGAAGTGTATAATACATTTTCGCAAGTTTGATTTTTCTTTAGCAAAAAGGTTCGAAATGGCAGTTCCACTTTACAAGCAATACTACTTGCAGTAGCTCTTTCGAAGCTACTCTTCCAATGAGCGGGGATTATTCTCAATAGTTTTGCGTATTCCCAAAAGTTTTCTTGTAGACTAAAGTGACGTTTTAACTCTTTAAATGATCTACATCCTCCGTTCGGATGAATAATATCTTTTATTCTTCTAATTCTTACGTCAAACCGTGTTTTTTAAAAGTAAGTTTTATCTTTATATTGTGGTTTGTTCCACAATGGGTGATGTAAAAGGTCACAGGTCTAACTGGTGCTTGTTTACAAATTCGTTCCAGATTTCCAAAACCTGCTTTCAGAATACGTTTTTCATACTGCGAATTGCTGTCTGACTTATACATCCCCCATTTTCGATTAAAGTGTTTATATCTATTATTTTTCCGAGAGGAATAGCCACTTCAGGGTTTAAGGCTAATCCGTTGATCCTTGTTAATTTTAGCGCCCTCTCATGCGTGAAGGTCAGTCATCTGCAAGCCTCCTTCAGCATATGGTTGGGTAATGACAGTTCGCTTTATCTTATCTATCTTGCCCCCCCCCCCCCCCCCCCTCCCCTACAAATGCGTAAAACCCCTTCGGGAGTTCCCTCATTGTAGAGTCTGGTGGTCTTGGAAGAATTATTAAGACCCACTAATGTTACTTTCCCTAGCAGCGTTAGGTTTCTTCTTCTCCATATACGAAGCAACTTTTTTTGGTTACATGCTGATAATTCATGTCTGCTATTCCATCCAATTATCTATTAGTACAATTCCTAATATTTTGAACGGTCCGTCGTCTAACTGAATCGAACGTCCGTGCACAGGTGCATCGTTGATAGTGTAATGGAACCTATCCATACAGCCTTAGTTGTCCTAGTGTTCATTTTTTGTCCAGATATTCTTCTAAATGTGTCTAAAGCTTGAAGAGTGGCTTGCAGAGACTGTTCAGAACCATCAAGTAGAATTCCGCGTCATCAGCATATTGGCAAATTGTGTATTCTGTCATTTATTTGGATGCCTTTTATATATTTATTCCGTCTGATTAAAATGTTCAGCACCTCCGCACACGAGGTAAATATAGCACGCGCATTACCACACACATGAGGTAAATGTAGCAGGCACATTACCGGGAAAATTTGAGATTTGTGACCATTTTGATCTACACAAGCATTTGCTCCATTATTTTATGTATTCATCCACGTTATAAAGGATTTTCCAAAAGCAAAATAGGACAGGCATTTTTCTATAAATGTTGGGGATATGGAGTCAAAAGCTTTTTCGAAATCTACAATTAACAAAAGCCCTTTCTTCTTCTGCTCCATAGTGTAGTTAATCACATCATATATGTCTCACATTTCCCCTATATACCCCCTTTAAGAAAACCGCGCTGTTATTTTCCAGTCAATGCTGAAATATGTCTTTTAAATCTATTAGCTATGCATCCAGAAGCCATTTTATATATCACATTCAATAATGTTATAGGGCGCCAGTTCTTAAGCAGTGTTCGATTTTGATGCAGTTTTCTCAATCCTGGTCATTTGCTCCTGAGCGAGCTGAGATTTTAACCAATTTTTGGATGAATGAATAACTGAATGAATGAAATTTTACGGCCTATCAGTTTTTGGAGGCCATGTAAGGCCCATGACAAGAAAAATCATAACAGCTGGTTAGAGAAAGCATGACAGCTGGTTAGAGAAAGCACGACAGCTGGTTAGAGAAAGCATGTCAGCTGGTTAGAGAAAGCATAACAGCTGGTTAGAGAAAGCATGACAGCTGGTTAGAGAAAGCACGACAGCTGGTTAGAGAAAGCATGACAGCTGGTTAGAGAAAGCATAACAGCTGGTTAGAGAAAGCATGACAGCTGGTTAGAGAAAGCATGACAGCTGGTTAGAGAAAGCACGACAGCTGGTTAGAGAAAGCATAACAGCTGGTTAGAGAAAGCATGACAGCTGGTTAGAGAAAGCATGACAGCTGGTTAGAGAAAGAGCAATTCAAGTCTCGATCTCCCAGCTATCGGTCTCTCACAAATCGCGCAGGGAGACATTTGGATCCATCCTAATCTCTAATCTGAAAGAGGGCAATCATTTCTGAAGCAGATGCTGGAATAAGTGCTCTGACGATTTGTCGCTTCATCTCAAAGCAAAAAAACAAACAAAATCAAATTGCTTACCTTAAATCCAACTAGGTAAGCAAAATGAAACTTCAAATGCGTCTCGTTGACACTTAAAATAATTATTTTCAAAAGCGCATCACAGATAACAAGGTAAGAGGTACTGCTTACAGTAGTTTGATGGAGAGATGCTGGGACGCCTAATCCCGATATGGCCAAAAGAAAAAATAGTTGTGGTTACGCTAATATGGCCTGAAAAAATAGGGCCGGTAGGTCGGGTTGAACGTTTTGGGGGTTTTGATAGAAGTGGCCAGATTGAACATTAATCACAGTTTTTCTTTCCCTTTAAAAAAAACCAACTGATTTAAAAAACTTAAATAGTGAATTATCCGAGTGCTCATAAGGCAGGGAAGATAGGACATCACATCATTCGTTGATTACGACGGATTTCTTCCCCTTTTTTCTCGCTTTTTTCCTCCCACGATCGAAAAAAAGATTTGGGTCGGCAGAAAAACCCGACCCGGTCATTCTAGTTCACTAGAGACTTCGCCTACCGGCAAAACAGTCTCTAACATAGTTGACATCAAGTGATGGAAGGATTTCGTTCGAAAAATTCAAATGTGGGTCACACGAGAGGCTTGTGGGATAGTCGATCTGCTCCCTATGCCGTTAAAGTAGTTCTGAGGCTATTTCGCACGAAATTATTAAATTACTCTTGTTGAGGCAATAAACAAGCGTTTATTCGATAAAATAACATGTTTTTGTTGAAATGGAAACATGTTTTGACATCTGAATGATTTTTGTGAAAAGTGGAGAAAAAATAGTATCGGAACGAACTATTTTTGGCGCAGTGCTGTATTGCGAAGGGTCAAGTCAATTACGCATTCATTGCAAACTGCGCCAGAGTCACTACTGACTCGGGTTCACAGAATGGGACAAATGTATAACTGCAGAATAGAGGTAAGGCAGGAAACTAGAATGGAGCCTCTTTTGGCAGACCGTGTGGGGTGGTTTGACTTCAGGTTATGTCAGGGAGGCGAGGCCGCGTCTGCTCGTTGCCTTGTAGAGCAGGCTACTCGCACAGTGAGGCGCGGTTCATGCAGAGGATTGACTGGTGAGTATTTACAGGAGTTTCTGTCCTGTGTACATTCATTAGACGTGCTTGCACCATAATCTCATAACTTACCGATAATTTCCCCCTGCATTAGGTGTCACTGCTCTCTCCCTCCGTGGCCGCCTCCACCGCTAGAATTTCTCTTGACCCAAAAGGCTTTGCTTTTGCTCTAAATGCCAAAAGGTCTGTGCTCAATGAAATTAAGACTTGTAATTGTAAAGGCTCTCCTGTTTAATAATTCTATCTCCCCCCCCCCCCCCCCCTCCCCGCCATTTTCTCTCTGTACTCGTGTGCGTGCGTCTCTGTGAGTGTGCGTATGTGTCTTTATATTTTTGTGCGTTTGTGTATGTGTGTGTGTCTATATTTGTGTGTTTGTGTGTGTGTGTGTGTGTGTGTGTGTGCGTATTGCTGCTTTTGTGTGCGCGCACGTGTACGGATGTATGTGTGTGTGTGTGTGTGTGTGCGCGCGCGCTCGCGCCCGTGTACGTGTGTGTTTGTGTGGTCGCGTTCCGACTGGCCATTTGTGCTTCTGGGAAGCCTCGGATTGTCCTGCGATACACAAAGCTCATGGCGAGCTTTGCGAACGAATTGATGACTGGCACAGCAATTCCTCGGGAAAAATATTACGCACGCGAGTCGGTGAAATGCTCCGAATTCCCCTTAATAGGGTCGCAGTGGGCAGGAAATGGTCCAGAAATGTCTGATGTCATGATACTTAGTTAAGGAGTCTTCATTGGAAGGAGGGGCTACTCAATATGCGTCCGTCATGTGGAACAATCGAAGCAGATTATCAACAGCATTTCTAAATGTTTAAAAATAGATGTATGCTTCATCACAATCAAACATATGCTCGTAGCATCAGACGTATGGACCTGCCAGTCACAATACGGGCAGTTTCGGAAGGACAGGTGCATCTGGGTGTAAAGACCACATCATTAGTTATGTCCATGACTCAGGGCAGCAGGACTAAGTGAAAAGAGCACTAAAAATGTCAGGTGTTTACTGTGATCTTGTGCAGGGAAATCGCTGCAATTCTCACGAAGGCGGCCATTTAGCTGGATGGAACATAGATGTGTTGAACCATTTTCGATGTCATCCAGATGAATCCCCATGTTGAAGATTTACCGGAAAGCCACCTACTTAGAATTTACGAGTTTTGTTTTGCTATTGTAGCTTGTATATTAAACAATTCGTCAAACTGTTACATTTGTAGAAAGCAAAGCCATGAGAGAGAGAGAGAGAGAGAGAGAGAGAAAGAGAAAGATATATATATATATATATATATATATATAGAGAGAGAGAGAGAGAGAGAGAGAGAGAGAGAGAAGAGGGAGGGAGGGAAGAAGAGGGAGGAAAAATAGGCACAGCAACGGCAATATATCTTTATTACAAATCAGTTTTACAAATAAAAATACAACAGATGCTAAGATTCACTGGAAATCATATGACAGAGGTTTCCTTTAACATTAATTACAATTAAATGTTAAACAGTTTTTACCCAGTGAAAACTTCCAGCATGGGAGTTACTGCCCTTGAATCCAACAAGCAATCGGTGGTTCCAAGCTTTTATCGGCGGTTATATTCGTAGAAAAGTTATATGTACAGTTTCGCTTAAAATAGAATGAATGGACAGACATTCTCTGACGAATCATCCTTTCCACATGACAAAATATTCAGACGAAAAATATACCCCGAGCTCAGGGAAAAGACATGAATAGATTCTAAATGACTTGCAGAATGGGTTTTCAATGCAAAAGTTGAGAATGGGGTTAGAAACACGTTAATTGTGCGAAAGAACTCATATGAAACTTTACAAGAGAATATTCAATGCATAATATGAATAGAAATATACGCCAGGATGGACAATGTTGCATAGGAGCCATACAGGCCTGCTATATACATGTACAGGGTTCGTACAGGTTTTTAGATACAAAATTCCATGACTTTTCCATTACTTTCCATGACCTTCAACAACATTTTCCATGACCTAGCATACTGTGATACATGACAATTTTAAAGAGAAAAGTGTATGGCGCTCGACCAAACTCACGCACAATACACCCGTTGTAAAAAAAATCTAATTCTTTTTATTATTTTTACAGCAGATTGATTCAAAAACTGACAAATGCAGAAAATTTTCAAACAAGTACTCCTTAAAATGATGATACTTTTGTCCCAAATTGTCTGGTGCTTCAACGATTAACGCACGCTGAATGTGGTAATCGAGCACGCGTCTACACAACGCCATTGCGGTCCGATGTACACACAAACAGGTGGAAAATTTCCGCCCGTTTTCTCCTTTTAAGCGCACAATCCGGGCGCTAGACAAAAAGTAGATTCATCGTACATTAGCATCGAATATAGCGTTGGAAGGGGGAAATCTTGTAGAATCCGAGGGTGTCTGTACAAAATTGATCGGAAAAGCGGGAGTGAGCAAATTTTAACAAAATGTCCGATGACGTTCGAACTTTCATCCATAACTCGTCTTTCGATTTTCACCGGAAGTTCAAACATACACCGAACGAAAGAGCAATCTTTACTCTACTGAGCAGTAAAGTTTCAACTTGATCAAATGAGAAACTTTGGCGGACGAGTGTTTAGAAGAGACCAACCCGAGTCGCGAAATGCAAACTCCGTCGAGCCACCGCGAGTCGGTAGTGGCGGAGGGTGTTTTTTTTACGTAATCGGCTTGTATGTTCTCAGCGGAAATAAGACGGATTAACACAAAACTACACGACACATGTTCTTGAAACCTTCTGCTTCATAAACAACTTTCAATCTTGTTTTTATTCACAATATTTTGTGGATTGTCCACAATTAGCCATGAAAGTGAAGTGGTATTGCCGAGTGCATTTTGGCTAGTACTGTAGTAGCGCAAAGATTTGATACAAATTACCACGGAATCCTACCACTAGTTTAAAAAAAAATAGACAACTCAGAAAGACTTTCATCTTTCATGTTACATTGGTATTTTGTGTTATTGATATGTGCAAATCCTAGAAAAAGTGGATTATATCGAACCGACGGCCACTTCCGGTCTGATGAAATTTCTTCGAACATCGCGTGCGGCGTCTATTTAGCACTCGCTGAAGGTCCCGAGTTCTACAATACTTTTTCCAATATGTGCAAAATATTGCAATAAATATCTTTCTAAATGATTGTTCTAGCATAAACTGAAACAAAAACCACAATAAACTAACCGATTTAAGCTGATTTGTCCGTCAAAATCGCATCTGCGCCGTCACGCTCTTACTCGCCATTGTGTGATTTTGACGCTCATGCTATTTACCGAAATGAATAGAATAGAATAAAATAGAATAGAATTCTTCGGCTTGCTTAGGCGTCCAGGGCCTATCGCCGATTCTGGTGGTTCTCTGGCTGTATTTTTATTGTTCTTATGGATACTAGCTGGTCTTTTACCAGGCCTAGTCTATAACACTTGTGAGATAAAGAAAAAGAGAGAAAAAAAGGCCTAATTGCTGTGCATCATCTGCGCCAGTGGTTCCTCCAGCTTGAACATATATCCTTGTAGATGCTTGTCCACTCTGTTCTTGAACGAGTTCAGGCTCGGTGCCTCAACTACGCTATTCGGGAGGCTGTTCCACATGTTTATAACTCGCTGGGTGAAGAAATGCTGTCGTAAAGCCGTATTGCATCGGTTTTTCTTGAGCTTGTAGGCGTGACCTCTTGTGACACTATTGTCATCGCAGGAAAACAGATTCTCTCCAATCTGGTACATGCCGTGCGTATACTTGTACACTTCTATTAGGTCACCTCTAGTTTTGTAGCACAGACTAGGGAGCCTCATCTTGACAAGTCTTTGTTCATATGTGAGATCCTTCAATCCCGGAATTATTTTTGTGGCCCTCCTCTGTACTCTCAACGAGTTTTTTGTCTCTTTCCAGATAGGGTGCCCATACTACATTTCCAAACTCTAGGTGCGGTCGTACTAGTGCTATGAACAGAAGCCTCATGGATTCACAGTCCAAGTGTTCGTATCATCGCCGGATGAGACCCAATAGTCTATTTGCTTTGTTAACCTGCGTTTTAATGTGTTGGGAGAACTTCAGCTCACTATCTATCTGCACTCCCAGGTCCCTCTCCACTCTAGTCTCTTCAAGCGTCACCCTTTCTTGACTGCCATGTTTTCTCATTTCATATTTTTTTTAAGAATTGTTTTTACCTAGGTGTAGCACCTTACATTTGTCCGCATTGAAGCGCATTTGCCACCTGTCCGCCCAGTCCACCAGAGCACTAATGTCTTCGAAATGGCTTAGAAATGAGCATATATATCGTTATCCCCTTCTTGAATATGATATATTTAAGCTATTCTAATTAAACCAGAACTATATTTGACCAAATTACGTTAGAAACAGCAACATTTTGAAACAGACATGCGGTCGCCATTTTGATCCAGCGCCAAATGGTAAATAGCAAAATCGGACATGGATATCCAGCTGTTTCTTCTGAAGTTCAGCATTCAGGGACTCATCAAAGAGCAGCACCAGAGAATCAGAAGACCGGGCCTTTGCCTTGAGCATGTCTAAGAAATGTGGCCCCAGACCAAACGTTGTCAAGTACCGGGCTTTGCTTTCACTCAAGGCAAACTTGGAGGCGATGACTTGGAGAATGAGAAGTGGGAGATGACCATTTTCAAAGTCCACAAAATTTCTGCTTTCAGTGTGTCCTCTGTTGTCATGAAAGTGTCAATCCCAGTAGATCTACTGCCACTGCCAGTGGGTGCAGGCCTAGTTTCGACCGGCGTAGCAGCGCCAGCTGGAACCACCACCTTTGAAGCACTCTCTGTCTCAGCATTGTTTGCAGTTTGAACAAAATCTGATATTCGTGTTTGACGATTGCTCTTTTCTTCTTGGTGTTTTTTAGCACGCGCCTGGTGCGCGACACCTTTCATGTGGCTTTTCAACGCTGCCGCTCCCATGTTGGATACATCAAAGTCTTTTTCACAAAATCGGCACTTTGCCATCCCATCCACTCTCGCTCGCATGACCCACTCACGGTATTCAGGATCTCCTGTCCAAGAGTCTCGAAAGCGACACTTTCCAGGCATGATGATAATCTGATTCTCAAAGAAACACTGCACTACAAACAAAACAATCTCTTTTCACTCTGTCCTCGTTTGAACCAACTGACTGGACCGGCGTGGAAATGAAACGAGGTCACCTAGCCAAAGAACCAATCAGGAAGCAGAAGGCACATGAGCCTTCAGAATTAACCAATGGGATGCAAGGGCACGTTTTCCTGACGTGCTCAGCGTTTAAAATTAGATTGAGAGTATCGCGCGAAGCACAGCCTAGAAAACGTCTTTTTTTCTTTCTTTTTTTTCTTTCTTAAATTCCATGACTTTCCATGACCTAAGTTGAAATTCCATGACTTTCCAGGCCTGGAAAATGAAAAATCAAATTCCATGACTTTCCAGGTTTTCCATGACCTGTACGAACCCTGCATGTAGGGCTGCATGTAGGACGCCAATGTACATACACAATACAATCCAAGCACCAAGCAGCACCATTTTTCAACAAAAAAAACTATGGCCACAAAGTATCCAGAAACAGTCTCTGCATAGATGCGATAAGTACAGAAGCCTACAAGATACATTTCCCCCAAAACAAATATCAAATGCCAAGCAAGGATCACAGTTGAAAATTAAAAAGGGGAGGGAATCTGTATCTACACGTATGTTATATAGTCCCTTTCATTCCTGCGTTTTATGATTGATGACTGAGCAACCCTTGCATGACTTTAGCTGAATGCGAGTTAAGTCTTACTAAACAATCGGCTTGAATCCATTGCTTCCCACGATGGAACTGGTTTGGTAAAGGTGGCCTTCCCTACAACATGATAAAGTAGTGCTGCAAAATTTCCGCTGGGATCATAACAATAATGTGCGACCAAAGACTGCCGTTTGCTTAGTATCCTTTGCAACTAATTAATCTTCTGCTAAATTGTGATTTTCACATTTAAAATGTTGAATTGTTAATAAAAACCACCAGTTCTCTCGTTGTGTAGTCAGATTTCTCTGTCTTACTCCCTCCCCCCCTCCTCTCTAAAACCAAATGTTATCATTATTATCATTCACACTTTCTGCACAATTCCGAACTTTTGCGGGTGGGTTGTACTGTTAGCATGTTTCTTAGCAAAATACAATCCTATTTCTGGCGCGAAATGAACTCGCTTGTTCACTATCTTGACGTACACATTTTGCATTCTTTAAAATGTACTTGTTTCTTTGTAGGTCTTAGGCATACTTTTCTGCCTTTTGTAAAGCTGTTCCCTCAGTGGGAATAAACATATTCTCTTTGGCAATGACATCTCGAACATAGATATCAATCTTTCTTTCTTTTTTAGCAGAAGAATATATTTCGACACATGACTTAATAAGCATCTCTGCATCAATAGCAGGCAAAAACAGAGACATGCAGTGCAGTTAAGCTGTAGAAAGTCTGTTCAGCAGGCATGCTGACTTTGCAGTGCACATTACTGAAGCTAGTTACCTATGCAAAGCCCGGAAACCCTGTGAGTTCTGATTATCACTCCTTCATGGAAGAGAAAGCCGACGTCCACATGATACTACTTCATTCGAGTCTTCATTCATTATCACGCAGTGGAAACACATAAGCTCTTTAGATAAGTTGCTGTGAACTGTATATATTTGCCCTTTTAACTTCAAGCAAAAATGACAGAAAATTCATTCAGAAAGATGGATGACATGTCATGGGCCCCAGTCGTACTGCAAGCTTGCAGTCACTGAGTCAGCTTAGGAGCGCGTCATGTAGCTTTGTCCGGGTCCTGTCTCAACCTCCTGGGCCTCCTGGACTATGGCACAGAAGGGGCAGCACAGCACGGTCAGAAAGTCGCCGCACATGGAGCCGTCGATCCCTTTCTGCCCGCGCAGTTTGCTACGCAGTGACGTCCCCACAACGATGTGCGCCACGGGGACGAAGTAGCATATACAGCACAGGCAGCAGCTCTCGCCCACGGCCTCGGCGTTCTTGCCGAACTGGTAGCACGGCACGATGAAGGACAGCAGGCACAGACCGCAGTTGTTGAAGCACCCGAACAACCCGTGCTGCCAGTCGCCGGCCATCCTAGGGAAGATGAAAAGAGTTACGGGGTTGAAGTAGGGAGAAGCATTTACAATGCTGTTGGCTTGTAATCGGTAAAGAAGGGGGAGGTAAAGAAGGGGGAGGTAAAGAAGGGGAGAGAGAGGGAGAGAGAGAGAGAGAGAGAGAGAGAGAGAGAGAGAGAGAGAGAGAGAGAGAGAGAGAGAGAGAGAGAGAGAAAGAGAATTAAAGGACAGACAATTAAAGGATAGACAATTAAAGGATAGACAATTAAAGGACAGACAGACAGACAGACAGACAGACAGAGACAGACAGACAGACAGACAGACAGACAGACAGACAGACAGACAGACAGACAGACAGACAGACAGACAGACAGACAGACAGACACAGACAGACACAGGACATCGGTCAAAGGACAGACGGATGGACGGATGGATGGAGTTTTACGGCCTATCAGCCTTTGTAGGCTATGTAAGGACATCAGGCACGAAAATCACTAGAACTGTTTAGAGTAAACACAAATCAAGTCAAGAGGCCTGTTCAGGGGGCGCGGAGTTCTCAGAAAGCTCTCGCGAGCTCCCGACGAGCTGAAACGGCGCCTCCTGAACAAGTGTGCGCAGCAGGAATAATTCCAAGATGGCCTCCAGTGCCGACTCTTCGACTACGCACCGTCATAAAAGCACAATCTTCGAGGTGGCAATGCTCGAACTGGCTTCTCAATCGGTTGCACCGTTCGCATATTATAACCCTCCTACTACTACACGTACCACACCCTTGGTGGCACTGACAGATATGAGTCACGAGACGCCGGCCACCGCTCGAATAGACGATTACGTCGAAGAGACAGTCACACTCACAGTGCCTCGTTACAGCGACACTCAGTTCAAATGTCATTTTCGGATGAATCGCACATCTTTTCAGGTAAGCAAGCTTCTTCATCATAACTTCTGCTTGTTCTTCGTTGTCGCACTCGTGATGAAAGCAGTAACATATCGTCTGCACAGACGTGCAACCCCATTGATCTATATATGTGTATATTCCTGTTGCTCGTTTGTCTACAATGATCAAAGACGTTACATGGAAGGAGGGGACCGGTTGAAGTGTGTCCGGCTGTTGCTGACCACTTCGACACGCACACAATCATACACTGAGGTTTGTTAATTGTGCAGAATGAAACCAGTCCGTTTCCTCTCCTTTTTTAGGCTCCTATGTGTAAGTAGAGCTCTGTGATGATCATCTTCATAATATTCTGCAGATCCATTAAAAAAAAAATTGAAGGAATATTCTAAAATTTGGTCACACTGTGCTTTGTTAACAAAATGTTTAAAATTGAAATGAATTTGTGTATAGTTTGTATGCTCATCATATAATACCATTGTTTTTTCAGGCCTTGCTGGAGCTCGTGACCCCGCACACAGCAGTGAGGACCATCAGCTTTGAAAAACGCACACTGGCCTGTGTTTGGTATCTCAGCAACCAGGAGACTTTTCGGAGCGTCGCAGACTGGTTTGGGATGAGCAGAGGTTCCCTACACTAGTACCTAAGAAACTTCTGCAATCTTTTG
>JAWQFJ010001975.1:0-2500 GCA_034096865.1 Theodoxus fluviatilis | reverse complement strand
ATCCCTGCAATAACATCAGCAGTGAGAATGGAAGCGGCAAGGTTATTGACTTCCAGCCTTATTTTCATTGCGCTTCTTTTACCTCCCAAATGGGTAACTTTTCTGCAGTGTTTCCTCTTTCCACGTCCGCTGATGAAAGCATAGTTCTGTAGTCAACGCAGTTTAGCCAGCCCAGGTCTGGAGCTGATTGCAACATTCACAGTGGTTGTGACCCACTCTTCCACATCCCCTTTGAAAAGCTTATCTCACAAGTGTCTCACTTTTGCCCCACTTTCACTTGAGACAACAAAATGCTCTCTCTCTCTCTCTCTCCCTCCCTCCCTCCCCCCCCCCCCCCCGTTTCCCTCTCCTTCCCTCCCCCCACCCTCTCTCTCCACTTTATCACAGCATTCCTCTGTAGCTATTTCATACCTACCTTTCCCAGATCCCTCATATCTACAATCCGCATTCACTACACCCTCCTCTGCTCTATACACTTAGCAACGCTACGGTGAGGCAGGCGCGCCAGTAATGTGATATATTGACCGTCACTGTCATGCTCTCTGTCTCTGAGGAAGGTGTGTGTGTGTGTGTGTGTGTGTGTGTGTGTGTGTGTGTGTGTGTGTGTGTGTATGTGTAGGTAGTGTGTGTGGGTGTGTGTGTGGGTGTAGATAGTGTCTCTGTGTAGGTAGATTGTGTGTGCGTGCGTGCGTGTGTGTGTGTGTGTGTGTGCACGTGCGTGCGTTCGTGTGTGTGTGTAGATAGTGTCTGTGTGTAGGTAGATTGTGTGTGTGCGTGCGTGCGTGCGTGTGTGTGCGTGTGTGCACGTGCGTGCGTTCGTGTGTGTGTGTGTGTAGATAGTGTCTGTGTGTAGGTAGATTGTGTGTGCGTGCGTGCGTGCGTGCGAGTGTGTGTGTGTGTGGGTGAGTGCATGCCTGCGTCCGCCAACGTTTTCTAGTTCGAGCAAAACAGAAAAGATGGTATGTAGGTTGGCGGACTCCGTGAATCTCAGACTGTCACGATTTAGTGCAGGTCGAGTGACAAAGGATTTGTAGATCTAGGGCAGTGTGTGACAAAGGGTTTGTAGATCTAGGGCAGTGTGTGACAAAGGGTTTGTAGATCTAGGGCAGTGGGTGACACCAAGACGATCACAGGAAAGACCACGAGAAATGCGCAAATCCGTTAAGATCAGGCTGAAGTAGCGCTCCGACTTCCTGTGTATGTCGATGTCGAACTCGAGTACCAAAAGCCGCGAGCAGCGTCTGTTCTTTTCGTAGGCTGCCACGACTGATGGTGAAACATCATAGGGTCAAATGTCAAAGGGATCATAACAGTTATGTTTACTTTCATTACTCCTTTGAAGGCACCGTATACAATACAGTTCAGCACAATACAATGTACAATACAATACATTTTTACTATTGCTGTAGCAGAATTTGATGTACTGTAGAAGCTAAACATAATCTGGGTAGTTGCTATCACTCCTCTCAGAGCAGTAACGTCGTAGTAAAGACGACGACGACGACGATGATGAGACAACGATGACAACGACGACGACGATGGAATTTTATGGTTTATCCGCCTTTGTAGGCTACGTAAGGCGACTGATCACGAAAATCACTAGAGTAAGAGCATGAGTAAGAATAGGTCAAGTCACGATTTATTAGTATTTTACGAATATGAATCTATTCTTACCCTCCACCCACAGGAGACGCGAAGAAAAGTACGCACGTAGCACGCCAAACTACACAAACCCATCCGAAATCATGAAAGAAGCAACACGTGCAGTTGTGCCAATGTGAAGGTGTCCCAAAGGTAAACGTTTCCTCCGTTGTGCATGCGTACAGCTCGTGCGACTACTTGCGATGTATCACCGTCACGAACTACGTGTACAAACTTCATCCGAGCACAAGAGATCACTTAAAGTGTTCAGTTACTACCAGCTTCCCCACTTTCAAAGACATACTGTGCGAAGATAACCACTGACAGACCACTGAGGTTTCAAAATTAATGTTAGCTTGTAAGTGAGTTTTTTTAATAGCCTGTTTATGTTTGATGTGACATTATTTTCGCCCAACTTTTTTCTAGTGCAGATTAACCTCGGCTCAACATGGAGGCATGAGTTTGGGGACGGGGCTCCCTCCAACAGGAAGTTTTATGCGAAAACACATTCCATCATGACAACGATGGTGGGAGGGGAGGAGGGGGGGGGGGGGGTAGGGAGGGAGGGAAGGAGCGATAGACAGAACCTGTTGATGGGCTACGCCCGAAACGTTTGTTTCCATACTAAACCTGTGATTCCAACATCTCTCAGCGATCTTTGTGATCATTATTTGTTTCATCTTTTGACTTTTCTTACCGACGAGCGCGCACCTATGCTCAAAAAGCAATCATTTACGTAAAATTTAGGCAAAATAAAAATGCTTCATGCATTACTGCGATGAAATTAATTACACGCAATTAATTCATCTTCACGACCTATCTATCCGTCTTTCTATGTTGTTTTAGACCATTGATAACA
>JAWQFJ010001974.1:50000-57187 GCA_034096865.1 Theodoxus fluviatilis | reverse complement strand
CCCATCCCCAAATTCAAACTCCTACCTCCCCACCCCCACTCCCGATCCCTTCCGCCTCTCTCCCCCATTCCCCCCACCCTCCCACCCCCCACCTCCTATCCCACCCCCCACCTCCTATCCCACCCCCCATCTCCTATCCCACCTCCCACCTCCTGTCCCACCCCCGACCTCCTATCCCACCCCTCACCTCCTATCCCACCTCCACCTCCTATACCACCCCCCACCTCCTATCCCCCCCCCCACCTCCTATCCCACCCACCCCCACCTCCTATCCCACCCCCCACCTCCTATCCCACCCCCCACCTCCTATCCCACCCCCCACCTCCTATTCCACCTCCTATCCCACCCCCACCCCATCTTTGTCAGGCATTGCTGCCCCTGTGCCGCATGATAAGCATTCCGTGGTTGCTGGGATGCAGCCCTGCTCTCTGACATCACCTTCCCGTCTAACCGGACGATGCGTCACTCGCGGTGGGGAGTGGTCTCCCTTGCTCGTAGAGTCCCATTTCCAGTCCGATTGAGCAGGCGCAGTAGGCCGGGCTGGAGGTGAGCTCCGTGCGAGAGCCTGTAGCGTGGAAAATAGTAACCCGTGGAAAACAGTAACCGGAAGTCATCGCAGAGTTATCTGCGAGGGACGTGCTGAGAATTCCACTCTAAAAAGAGACGGCACACGCCACTCCGCCTGACTGACTTGACACGCCCGGGGAGTTATGCTAAGATCCGGCCGCTTAAATATATCTGCGTTTTGTGACAAACGTCTTTCTCGGCGGTACTGTACTCCATGCACCTTAACGGTGCGCGTGATTCGGGTGTAATCTTAAGCTAAACGACGTTTATTGGCGCTGCTGAAATGGTCGAAGTCGGAAACATTCGGAACGTCGTTTAGCTTAAGATTACACCCGAATCACGCGCACCGTTAAGGTGCATGGAGTACAGTACCGCCGAGCAAGACGTTTGTCACAAAACGCAGATATATTTACGCGGCCGGATCTTAGCATAACTCCCCGGGCGTGCCAAGTCAGTCAACGGTCGCGTTTTATAAAACCAGACTACAAACAGACTACTGGGAGGTGACTCCCATATTATTTCCGGCAGGGGAGACGGCTTTACACGGGGAAAAACTTTTTTGAACGCTACATCATGTGTTAAACTACACAAATGCACCAAAACCTCGTAAAGCAACTAATGCGTCGTTTGTCGGAATATATTCCATGCGAAGAACAGGTGCAGGAGCGGTAAATTGCATAAAGCACGTCCCTCGCAGATAACTCTGCGATGACTTCCGGTTACTGTTTTCCACGGGTTACTATTTTCCACGCTACAGAGCCCTAGGCGTGTCGTCAGGCCGGTGGCTGGGATTGGATAGGGTGACCTACTTCCGGTGACTTGCAGGAAAAGCTTGATAGCATTTGTTGACACAATGGAAGATGCGATCTGAGTCTATCCTGGCAGTTGAAAGGCCGTGAAATATCTGTAATGCTGTAATGCCCGCAGTAAGCGTGAAAATGCTGTGGTCGGGATGGAATTATTCAACGTGCTTTGCTGATAAACACTATTGAATATAACCCGGCGTGTTCATCTGTGTGAGAAGTTTGTCTTATGTGCGGGCGAGTGTTTTCTTTCTTCCGTGTCTCAATTTCTTTTTCACACTTTCAATTTTTTAAACTGCCTTTCTTCTTTTTCATTTCCACCGTAATTCGTTCATTCGTTTGTTCTTTCATGATCTGTCCTTCTTTATTTTCCTGACATATTGGTTGATTGGGTGACTGACTGACTGGCTGGCTGGCTGGCTGTCTGGCTGGCTGACTGACTGACTGACTGGCTGGCTGACTGGCTGGCTGACTGGCTGACTGACTGAATGACTGACTGGCTGGCTGGCTGGCTGACTGACTGAATGACTGATTGGCTAGCTGACTGGCTGGCTGACTGGCTGACTGACTGAATGACTGACTGACTGACTGATTGGCTAGCTGACTGGCTGGTTGATTGGTTGATTTGTACGTTTGTTCGTTCATCCATGTATTTGTTCATTCATTTATTCATTCATTCGTTCGTTCGTTAATCAATTCATTCGTTTGTTCTTTGGTTCTTTCTTGGGGGAGGTTTTCCCACTGGTACAAGGTCTTGTAGAATATGTTCATGCGAGTTTTTAGACGTGAGCAAGTTGCTGTGAGAATTACCTGTGTCAATAAGAAATGCAGATGTGATGAGACACGCCGGCAGCTGACCGTGATACAGACAAGCATGCAGAGAGGATGGTGACCAGCCCAGCGGCTAAGTATGTGAAAACATATCCATACAAGTGTAGGTACAATAATGTGCACACATATGCGCATCCATGCACACACACACACACGCATGCACGCAAGTACGCATGCGCATGCACGCACTCACGCACGTACACACACACACAAAAAAGGAAAACACATACACTCACATATGCACGCACTCATGAAAAAACACACACACATACAATAACACACACACACACACACACACACACACACACACACACATATATGCACTTTCTAGCACATGTGAAAATTCACAGTTATATATATTTGCATTTTAATTCATATTCAATTCCTTCCATTCAAGACTTCCCCATGGGTTGGGGGTAAAAATTGACCCCCCTGTTTGGGGGTAAGAAGACACCCCCTGTTTGGGGGTAAAAATAGACCCCCCTGTTTGGGGGTAAGAATAGACCCCCCTGTTTGGGAGTAAGAATAGACCCTCCTGTTTGGGGGTAAGAATAGACTCCCCCTGTTTGGGGGTAAGAATAGACCCTCCTGTTTGGGGGTAAGAATAGACCCCCCGTTTGGGGGTAAGAATAGACCCCCTGTTTGGGGGTAAGAATAGACACCCCCGTTTGGGGGTAAGAATAGACCCCCTGTTTGGAGGTAAGAATATACCCCCCAGTTTGGGGGTTAGAGTAGACCCCCCAGTTTGGGGGTTAGAGTAGACCCCCCAGTTTGGGGGTAAGAGTAGACCCCCCTGCGTAACCCCTACGTGATTCGTAAATGGCGAATGATTGGGGAAATCGATATTTGCTTTGCTCTTATTCTGACTAACTCTCGTGATTTTCGTGATCAGTGGCCTTGCATAGCCTACAATGGCTGGTAGACCGCAAAACTTCATTCATTCATTCATTCATTCATTCATTCGTTCGTTCGTTCGTTCGTTCGTTCATTCATTCATTTATTATTCATCTATCCATTCATCCATAATGTTCAAGAGCGCCTGCAGCCGACGATCCGTTCGTTTGATAGATGAAGCTTTTATATATCGGTTGAAGGAGGAAAGATGGAGAAGTGTGTACGTTTTAACTCGTGACATCTATCAGGCCAATGTAAACAGAGCGTGCATGCATTCCTCGCTGGAGAACACACAGACATTGGTGTGTCAGTCGTGTGTAAATATTGGACGTAGCTCTTGAGTCGTTCTCTGGGTGTCTTCTTTTGTTGACACATTATCTGCGATAATAGGCATCTGTCAGTCCCGAAGGACCATGGGTCTGTCTGTGCCGCTGGGTGCCAGACCTGTCCCGTCAACAGCATCTCTACGTGCAATGCCGCAGAAGACACTCCTTACAAAGGAGGACTCGTTTATCCTCTAGTTAAGCTCTCACCTTAACTCTGTCGTGTCTGCTTGTGTTCTTCCTCTCTGTCACTTTGTGGCGCTTATATACCCTTTACACAGGTTCCAGACGCTTCCAGTACAAAGTTCAATATTATTGGTGGCCAGGACGCTTCACAAATGACGTCACGTGACAGCCGAGACAAATTTAGCCTGATTCAACCACATGACCAGGCAACGGCTGGCAGAGAGGCTGATGTAAACAGCCCGATTGCTCTACGACATACTCGCACGTTCTAGAACCTTCACAACACCTGCATAGCTGAGGCAAGATATAAAAAAGAGTTAATTATTGGAGAATGAGAAAATATTGCATCCTTGACGTGCATGTCGGACAAAACAACAACATGTAACTGACACAGGTCTAACTCCATCACGTATTTCTGAGTGTAGCACCGAATCTCTTTGCGCGAGATAGGACTGGGGCGCGTTGCTTACGCTAGGAACCTTGCAAGATCTTACCAAAATAGGCCGGTGTCAACACGTGTCAACACGATGAAAGCAGAGTTAAAGGCAGTCAAATGTTTGACACTGGTTGACACCGGCCTATATTTGCCTAGGAAAGCTGAGCAACGCGCTTCACGTTTCATGTTGGCTGGTCACAGTTGTCGTCATCAAATGAAAGGTTGGTGTCTCAACATGTCTGCTCCATGAATTGGGTTTCTCTCAATTTGTTGTAAAATATAAGGTCACTATTTGAACAAATATTTCCTCTGTGTGCTCTCTGTAAGATATTTTCTACATTTCTATATTTCTCTTCCTGTCCTCGTGTTTGCTCCGTGAGGTAGCCGTATCCTAGGCCCAATTTATTGGCGAGAAGGAAACACCTTTGACTGCTTGGATTTGGTTTGGGACTTTCTGCTTTTGTCTTGGAATGATATCTGTTCCTAGCCACTTTACTCATTTGGATCCCAGGGTTAATTCCTCTGTGAGTTGGGGGCAACATTAGACACCCCGGGTCTTGCTACGCGATTCGTAAGAGGCGAATAACTCGAAAATCCGGATTAGACTTGCTATCACTCTAAAATTAGTTCCAGTAATGTTTGTAATCAACAGCCTTACATAATCTACAAAGGCTGTTAGGCCGTGAAGCTTTCTCTTTAAAAAATATATTTCTAAGGCAAAGGGCAATTGTTTTTCGTGTCACATTTCCTCCTTCGAGGATTTTATCTTTCCCTATCAACTTTCAACCTGCTTTGCCAGTTGAGAAGACATGAGAGATTTACTTAATTATCAAGGTTTCTGTTCTCTCTCTCTCTCTCTCCTCTCTCTCTCTCTCTCTCTCTCTCTCTCTCTCTCTCTCTCTCTCTCTCTCTCTCTCTCTCTCACACACACACACACACACACACACTGTCTTCAACTCAGGACAAACAATTCATCAGAATGAGGATGAAATAAACGAGTTCGTTTTGATGGGCAAATTTAGATCTTTATACAAACACGAATCTCAACCATCCGGTGCGTCTGTATTGAAGGGAGCGGTTTCCATGGAAATAGCGACAAAGAAACCCCGTCACTGCATTCTTCCCATCAATTTCAGTCATAAATGTTGTGCTTGCAGGGAACGCTTACAATAATTATGTGCATGAACCGTGCGGTTTTCCCCCATACATTTGCGATAACATCCGCTGCAGCAGTAGGCAAATGGTGAATGTGCAATCACCCGACTGTTAAACGTTTAATGCATGCCGAAAGGAAATCTTCCATCTTGTATTGACTCGTGAAAACTTTCGCCAGGGGCGGGTTTCAAAATGCGAAGATCTCGGTAGATCTACGTAGATCTCGCCGAATGGGCAGTTTCATTCTTTGCTTGCTATCGAGCCAATCGTAGACGAGCGTAGATTGAGCGAGGCAGCTTGAGAGGTGCCTAGCTTTTAAGATTCGAGACAAAAGTTCGTCGTGGATGCGTTGACCTGCATTCGATGTGTAAACTGTAGGAGGTTTCACGATCTATTAATGCATTCAACATACACCTTTGATAAATTAATGCTGTGCATGGCTTCTATTTTCTTTGGATGGGTTGCTAGTATCTCGAAATAGAGCGTTTTCTGAATGAACCGGCAACACGTCGGCCATTGAAATGTGGCCAGTTCACCTCTTGTCGTGACGTCTACGCATGCGCATTACTTCGTCACGTTGGGTAGTTTCTTTTTTAGCTAGCTCTTACTGCGAAGCAAGATCTTGCGACCAAGATCGACTACCTATTTTGAAACCCGCCCCTGCTTTGCATTTCATTGTCTTCCTTAGTTCCCACAAATCTCCTTCCCATCTTCGAGCTCTTTTCACCCTACCCCAACCCCTTCCCCTTCCCTCACCTTTTCTCTCACTCTCCTCATCACTTCCCCCCTCCCCCCTCCCCACTTCCCCCCCCCCTCCTCCCACTTTACCTTCGTCTATGTGTCCTACCCATTCTCCCTGTACCCAACACTCTGCTCCTCCAGTTTCTTCTGCACCTCTTTCTCCTCCAGCTTCTTCTGCTCCTGCTCCTTATCTCTTCCTTCTCCGCCGCCGCCTCCTCCTCCTCCTCCTCCTCCTCCTCCTCCTCCTCCTCCTCCTCCTCCTCCTCCTCCTCCTCCTCCTCCTCCTCCTCCTTTTCCTTCGTTTTATTTCTTTTGTTCCTGCTCTTTTTCCATCGCCTCCTGCTCCTCCTGCTCTTTTCCCCTCGTCTAGCACTTCTCTTCTTCTCACTTTCCTTCGTCTCATTGCTTTTGTTTCTGCTCTCCTCCTTATATCGCCTCCTCCTACTGCTGTCTTTTTCTCACTTGTACTATTCCTTCTTCATTCTCGCCCAACAAAACCTTGTTCTCCTTGCCGTATGTTGAGGATAAGAATATATTCACTGCGTCTCCCTACGCGATTAGTAAAAGGTGAATTGGCCAGCTCCAGCAATTTTCGTGGTCAATAGCTTTACATGGCCTGCAAAGACTCACAGAGCGTCAGAACCCATTCGTGTTCCTTATTATTCCACCTCGCCTTACTCCTCGCCCGTTACCTGCGTTGTCGTCACGTGACGAGAGGGAGCGACACATAAGCAGGTCGCACAGGCACACCTGCCCGATGACGTCAGCAGACGTGCATGGGTGAAGGTGTATCCTGTCCGTCTGACAAGGGGCCTGTTCAGGAGAAAAAGTATTCGCTAACGCTCGGTGTGTTCGGTAGTGCTCGATGTGTTCGCTAGCGCTCGGTGTGTTCGCTAGAGCTCGGTGTGTTCGCTAGCGCTCGCTGTGTTCGCTAGCGCTCGATGTGTTCGCTAGCGTTCGGTGTGTTCACTAGCGCTCGATTTGTTCGCTAATGCTCGCTGTGTTTGCTAGCGCTCGGTGTACTCACCTCCTGAACAGAGATATTTGGGGGAGGAGAGAATGCTGCTCGCAGTTTCTACCAACACTACTACTTATGCTGCTGCTACTACTACTACTATTGCTGCTGCTGCTGCTGCTACTACTATTGCTGCTGATGTTGCTACTACTACTTCTGCTGCTGCTGTTGCTACTACTACTATTGCTGCTGCTATCACTAGCTTCTGCTGCTGCTGCAACTATCACTACTACTAC
>JAWQFJ010001974.1:27500-42500 GCA_034096865.1 Theodoxus fluviatilis | reverse complement strand
CACAGTGCGTGAGAACTACGGGCGCGTTTGTTTGGCCACAAATCTCGCCATTCTCCCTGAATGGCTAGTCGAGGGCGAGTGAGACGCCCCTACAGCTAGGAAAACGGCCAATCATCTCGCAAGGCGGAAGAACATGGCTGCGTCCTGGCGCCAGAGTCGGTGAAGAAGTTGCCGATAGACAAAATAACTGACGATTCAGATATCACATCAGTTTTTCACTTCATAGAACACACCACAGGGGCGGATCTGGGGGGGGTGCAATGGGTGCAATTGCACCCCCCCCCCCAGCGGGACAAAAAAAAAAAGAAGAAGAAAAAAGAAGAAAAGAAAGAAAGAAAGAAAGAAAAAAAGAGATATGTTGATAATGTAGTAATGTAAATGTAATTGCACCCCCCCTCCCCCCCAAGCAAAAAGACAAAAAAATGAGAGAGAGACTCAGGGAAAGAGATGTTGATAAATATTGGAATGTAAATATAATTGCACCCCCCCCCTCCTCGGCTTAAAAAAAGAAGAGAGAAGCTGATAAATATAGTAATGTAAATGTAATTGCACCCCTCCCCCTCGGCAGAACAAAAAAGAGAAAGAGATGCTGATAAATATAGTAATGTAAATGTAATTCCACCCCCAGCCAAAAAACTAACTAAATAAATTAAAGAAATAAAATACATAAACAATGATAATACATTAAAAAAATGGAAAGAGAAATATGTTGATAAATATAGTGATGTAATTGCACCCCCCCCCCCCCCCCCAGCCAAAATAAAAAGGGGTGGGTGGGTGCAGAGAGAGAGAGATGCTGATAAATATAGGAATGCACTAGTAAAATTAAATGTAATTGCACCCCCCCCTTACACACACACACACACACACACACACACACACACACACACACACACACACACACACACTCACACATACAGCAAAAAAAAAAGAAAAAAAAAAGAGAAAGAGAGAGAGAGAGAGAGCCTGAGAGATGCTAATACAGGAATGAAAATAGACATTCCAGATGCTGTCAACAGATTTCATTTGCAACAAAATACAACACAGTCATGCGCCTTCAGCCACAGAAAATGTTGTCACATGATTAGGCCTATGACTAGGCAAATTCCTCCATGTGTGTGTTTATTCAATGTCTCTAGACTGACCAGGCCTGACTCCCACAACAAACTGGTTACAGATGTCTTCTTACATATTCGGAATAAAGATTATTAAATTCGAGGTATGATCTTGTTGCAAAGACTTTTTCCTCATGTTGTTTTTGTGAATTGTGATTCTTTATTATTAACATCGAACTTATTTAGCACTGTACATTTTCGAGCATGTGCTTCCCAAGAGAGAGACAGTTGGTCCTATCTCCACCCCTCAACACATCAGTGGCAAAATGTATCGCCTGAAAATAGCACTTTACACGCTCAGATTGCACCAGATTGCACCATTTTGCTTCCTTTTTTTAAAAAAAATTCCGGGGGGGCATGCCCCCGGACCCCCCTAGCATGCTCGGCGCTTCGCGCCGTCGGTTCGGCGCTTTGCGCCTTCGCTGATAAGATACAAAACAAAACAAAAAAGAACTTTGCACCCCCCCCTTTCAAAACCCAGATCCGCCCCTGCACCAATTGAGGGAGCTCCGGACCTCCGTCGGCCTCCCGCCTTCACGGCGAGTGCGTCCTTATGAGCGAGGAACGTAGGCAACGCCTAGCCCTCGCGATTCTCTCGAGATTTTGGGCCAAACAAACACGCCCTACGTCTGTTATCAAAAGCAAGTGGTGGCACCCATGCTATCTGGCCGTTGGTTTCGTCACGTCAGGTCAAGAGAATGACCCCTGCTTGCAACTCACCTCTAGTCTAGAAGGGACAGGCAATGTTTTCTAGCTATTTTTGGTGCCTGATTGATAAGAGTGACGTCGTACGTGAACTAATAAATTACTTGCCCAAACATGCACTTAGTGCAACATTTGTAGAAACGAGTCATGTGACTTCTTTTGCACGTGAAAGCACTTAACCTACAGACGCTGATAACGTATATGTTTGATGTTTGATGTTTGATTTATTTGAGTAGACCTGCCAAGTTTCCGTCGAAATCTGATCGTTTTCTCGCCTTGAAGTTTCTCCGTGACGTCATGTTCTGTTTGTTTACATCTGGACGTTGCAATTATACTCAGATGGAAAAACGCACTACCCTACTGACGGACGGATGGTCTGATATCCGGATAGACGAACGGACGGACGAGCGGACGGAATGTTCTACGTACGGACAGATTGACAAATAGACACACTGGAACAAGAGCAGATACACACTAAAGTGCACACAACACACAGACATATGGAGACAGACGCACACTCAACACACACAACACACACACGCACACACACATACACACACACACACATACACATACACACAACCTCCCGCACGCAAACTCTCTCTCTCTCTCTCTCTCTCTCTCTCACACACACACACACACACACACACACACACACACACGCGCGCGCACACACACACAAACACAATTCTCCTCCTGCTCCCGAGACACCACCCCTCTTCACATCTTCTCTCCCTCCCCACAATAACACTAACACACATTTCTCCTCCTGCCCCCGCCCCCCTCCCCCCACCCTCCACCCTCCACCCCCTATATTCTCTCTCCCTCTCCACTTCCAAATGAGAGCAAGCTGAAACGCCCTCGCCCCAGCCTGTAGGGAGTCTGAAAGGAGATGTCTTATGCATGCTGTCTGTCTCTCAAGCGCTGAGCAAACGGACCAGTTCGTAGAAATTCCCGGATGACAGCTTCTTCATCACTCGCCCTGATGAGTTTAACCAGCCTCAAATTGCTGGGCAAACATATTTCGTGCGTCGAGCAAATTTTCTGCCTCACGTGACTAGACCAAACATGCTTCAAGGGCCTAGTGCTTGTCTGCATTTTGTTTGACACTCTACACGGCTGTGTCTGTCTGCGTGTCTGTCTGTCGTCTTCCTCTCATCTCGAAACCTGTTCACAGAGGTATGTATGGGCACGTGTCTGTGTTGTTCTCTAGCTCCTGACGAGAGGAAAGTTTGGGTTTGACGTCGTGTGTGTGTGCGCGCGTGTGTGTGTGTGTGTGTGTGTGTGTGCGTGTGTGTGTGTGTGTGTGTGTGTGTGTGCGCGTGTGTGTGTGTGTGTGTGTGTGTGTGTGTGTGTGAGCGTGTGTGTGAACTTGTGCGTGTGTCTGTGCGTGTGTGTTTGAGTGTGCGAACATATGTGTGTGTGTGCACGCGCGCGCGCGCTCGGGGATGTGTTTGTGTGTGACTGTCTGAATTGTATAACGAGTGGGGGGTGGGGTGGGGTGGGGTGGGGTAGGGTGGTGTCGCGTGATAAGCGACGACAAAAAGGGTGATGTGGGTTATTCACTCTTATTGTAAATAGACAGGGTAAAAAAATCTTCTCCATATCCGCGCTCGCACGCCAGCCGCCGTGGGCGTGGCTGCCGCGTAGTGGAATGTCACAGCTTCGCTCCGAGGGGTGAGGACACCCGGAGGGGGTCTTCGAAGGGGTTATAGGTGGATCTACGGGGTCTACACGATTGTTAGCAGGGGCTCGTCGCCCGCCCAACCTTATCGAGTAGAGATTGGAGGAGATAGCAGAGGCGGGAAATCTCTCATTAGTGATTGGTGGACAATCACGTGGGAGAGGCAATATCGGAGTTGATAGCGTTTAGTCTGGGCAGATCTTTTCCATCAGTGGATGGGTGACGGTGGGGGAGCGAGAGCTCCCGCCGACCGTGAAACCACGTTGGGTGGCAGAGTGAGGCGGTCTGCCTCGCTGGATTTTTCTCTGTGCTAACTCTGGTAGCAGTTAAGCACGCGAGAAGGGAAGTGGAGTCTTCCACTGGCTAGGACGGACTTTCTGAGGATCTCACCACGGCCTGGGGACTGAGGTGATTATTGCCGTCTCGCCATATTGTTTTTGCCACGTGGGAATTTGATTGTCTTATCTGGGTGGAAAATAAGTCATTTGTTGGGCTCGGGATTCGTATTTCTAAGTCTGAAGTGAATCTATGGGAAATGATGGAGACGAGTGACTGCCTCCTGGTGTAAATGTTATGTGGGATCAAATTTCTGAGTAATGAAGCTTTGAGTTCAAGCTGACTCGCGGGGAGCGAGCGAAGCCATTTTTAATTGGGCATCGGGGTTGGGATGCGCCACTTGAACTTTAAATTCTCGTGTGAGTGGGCTTCATAAAGGAAATGGGGTAGTTGGTTTATTGGGGCAAAACTTTGTGTGTTTTAGGCTCTGTATCCGTTATCGGTGTATCGACTACTCGCGGGAGCAGTGGGCTTCCCGCCTAATCCTCTACGTTTCTACTGGTCCGCCTTCCCGTGGGCATCTGCGTGCCTACGTAATTCCACGAGTGCTGCGTCTTCTTGGTGGAGCCTTGCAGTACTGTCTCTTCGAGTCCACACGGGTGGAGCTCGTGGTTTCCTGACGCCTCCGAGGGAATGCTGCGCCGACTACGAGAAGCCGGGTGCGAGGCTGGAGTCACGTCTGAAGCGCTGGAGCGTTTCGTCATGCCGTTTTGGTTCTAACGGCTGTGCAAGTATCGTTTTCTCGTTCGTAGCTCGGTAGCTACAAATTTCGTTAGGACAGGTCAAAACTGGTGGTTATAAGTCTAACGAAATCCACTCTGGGTATAGTGGAGAAGTCCGCACGGGCGGCCTGGTCAATTAAGGGAAAATTGTATCAGAGGCAGAGAGGGGGGAGGAGAAACGCTAGCGCGTACATTCGCAGTTGGGGGCGGTGTCGTAGCGCGGCTGTATTGTCGCAGGTAGGTAATGCGACGAGTGGTAGAGTGATTCATAAACTGGTTCTTCCGTAGGACGTTATTTATCACTCTAGCTCTGATGACTGTGGTATTTCTGCCGAAGTTTAGGATCGTCTTCTAAACTGTTATTGACTTGGGGAATTAAGCGCAACGCTTGCAAGTCAGGGTAAATCTCATGACAGACAAGAGGGGAAAGGACTGAATTCACGGGAAGGGGTTCTATTTGTCTGGACACCGGAAGACGCCAGGCGCGCGTCGGTTATAGGAGTATTCGCCAGGACTTCTGAGAGACTGTGTTGGGTGCAGTGACTTGTTCAAGGGTTTTGGGAACAATGTCTTCTTTTCAGGTGGACTGAAAAGGGAAGAAGTAGGTTTGGGTTACTCTGGGAATTCTTTGTGTGAGATTTGTTGCGTTATCGCTGTGTTGTGTTCTGGTCACGTGAGCCGGGGGGAAGCCACGTGGTGATCAGAGTACGCTAGACTGGGGAAGGCGTACAGTCAGCGATGTGACAGTAAGATGGGTTCTTTTTGTTTAGTCTCCACGTTCTGTTGCCATGTTTGACGTGAAGTGTCTACTCGTGTGCGCGTGGGTCGCGTGAGTTTGCTGTGTGTTGGAGCAACTGCACGAGTGAGAGTGGAGTGGAGCGGGACCTGCCTTGTTTATGTTTTGGCTGCCTGTCGCTCAGCCGGAAGCGACCCATTGGGGGAAGAGGGGTGAGCCAAGGTGAGGGGGAAGGGTGTTTTGTGGAATGCGGCGGCTGCCGCGCGTGACGCTATGCATGGGGAGCGGGAGTGACTGGTTGTCATACCCTGTGTGTTGTTCGGTCTTTGCTTCTGTCTTGTTGAAGAAGTTTATTGTGTTCTGAGGTGTTTGTCAGAACGAGTGGTGGAAGTTGTAGTGGATTATCGGATTTGGAGTATTGCTGAATTTATTTCAGTTTCAGGGGAAATGATAGGAGAAAGAGGGAAGGAGTTTTCCCTATCGCTACAGGGTAGACGTGTGTGTCACCTGTGTGTGTTTTGATCCCAGGTTGTTATGTTTGGGGGATCGCTTAGCTCTTGTGAGAGTATTCTTTTATTATTGTCAGCGTTATTGTGAATAAACTTTAATTTGTTTATTTATTCCCCGATTCAGTGGTCTTTTATTCACTTGTTGCTTGACATGCTTGATGTTTGTGGTGTCCCCCCAAGGAGTGGTGGTCGAGTTTAGGCTGTAAACTCATTGTTATCTAAAGGTCTCTCCCCTCGAGGGCGACGGTGTCGTCTCTCTGAGGATGAACCTATCTCTAGTCCGTTAGATAACTCGACAGGTGGGGTGGGGTTGGGTGGGGTGGGGTGGGTGGGGTGGGGTGGGGTGGGGTGGGGGGTGGGGTGGGGTGGGGTGGGGTGACATCCCCTCCATTTTTGACATCGATTGATGCATCTGTCTGACTGTCTGTTCTGAAACGTCATTACACCTGGACAAATTTCAGACTCAGGAACACATAATACGCAAATGGTCTCACCGGACCAAATTGGTCCGATGTCCGAGGCGACATACTATTGCAGCAGCACAAAATGCAATAAACTCCCTTGAAAATGGCACCAGATATATGGCGATGTGTGTGTGCAGTGATGGATGACTCTGCTCTTTTGTATATGTGTGAATTCTGAAAACGTGCATTACATTTTTTAATAAACTGGTTTTCTAAGTTGCGCTGAGAATACTCAATCAACAACCAAAGTTTACGGAAAATAAACAATTTCATTGACTTATATCTCCAAAAAAGATTTTCTCTCTCTCAATGGCCCTTGAAAGTGCACAGTATGTTTGGATGAGATCCTCCTGTTCCCAGTGGCAACACACGCTTCGCGGATTCGCATACGAGTAAGGCAGAAGCCTTGTTCAGGAGGCGCAGCGATTCAGAGTGCTGCTCAGCGCTGCATGTGATTCACTCCTGAACGGCCAATTTGGGGCGTGCTTCACTCAGCGCTGAGCAGCGCTCTGCATCACCGATCCGAGATGATGCAGAATGATTTTGCAGCAGATTCAAAATGGCGTCTTTGATCCCGCACTGGCCGTCGACGCGTAAAATAACCCTCAGAAACATCATTTTGGGACTGGAACGGGCTTTATTTGCCCCAAGCGCTCTGTATGTGCAAGTAATGGCAAGTAAGGATGACACAGTAATGGACTTTATTCATGCAGAATACATGTAAACGTGCATAAACGATGTCTGTGGCAAAGAAAACACTTTCTTCGCGTCTATCAACACAACATGGGGCGCAGAAGATTTACTTCCCCTGTAACAAGTGAAGCGCTGCACAAAATCTGTAGGTGTTCAGGAGAGGCAAAGAGCGCTCAATTCCCAACATGAAGCGCTCATGCAGCGCTGAGTACTCCTGAACAAGCCTAGAATCAGGACAGGGCTTGGGAGTAGCTTCCGCAAGCAGACGCAGTTACAAAAAAATGATTATACGGTCTTCCTGCAGGCCTCAAAAGCAACCATTTCATTGGTGGCATTTGAAACTTGATGCTCACAAAATGTAGACAGCTTTCTAAATCGAGCAACATTTTCAAATGTGCTCAAGTGAACTCAATCGGTTCAAATTCTGATGTATTTCGATTTGGCCGAAAGTTCAGACGGGCTCTAAAATGGAAGGCCAGTTACACACGTGATTGTGCATGACATACCAGGCTAAAGAACGAAAAACACTTTTCGAATAAACTCCGAGTAAAGTTACCAGCGCACTAAGTCACGTTATCGCGCTCCTGATATTTACGTCGCTGGTTTTTTTTTAAAAGAGAAGAGATTTCGCCTTTGAACGTGTTGTTTTTTTTTTCTTCTGGAATATGCATGAATAAATGAATCAATAATGTTGTGGTCGAAATATATCATTTTGTAGTTTTTCGTACATAAAGCCTTATTCTCTCATGTACGATCACGTGATATATGCAAGTGCGCATGACAAAGCAGGCTTAATGACGCTGCAGGAACCGATTTAGGCCGTGTTGCACGAAGCGACTCCACACGTTCCACACTGACGCTCTCCACACCACACTTCAGGCCGTATTACACGAGGCGAGTCCACACGTTCCACACTGACGCTCTCCACACCACACTTCAGGCCGTATTACACGAGGCGAGTCCACACGTTCCACACTGACGCTCTCCACACCACGCTTCAGGCCGTATTACACGAGGCGAGTCCACACGCTCCACACTGACGCTCTCCACACCACACTTCAGGCCGTATTACACGAGGCGATTCCTCACGTTCCACACTGACGCTCTCCACACCACACATCAGGCCGTAGTACACGAGGCAATTCCACACGTTCCACACTGACGCTCTCCACACGACACTTCAGGCCGTGTTGCACGAGGCGACTCCACACGTTCCACACTGACGCTCTCCACACCTCACTTCAGGCCGTATTACACGAGGCGGTCCCACACGTTCCACACTGACGCTCTCCACACCACACTTCAGGCCGTATTACACGAGGCGACTCCACACGTTCCACACTGACGCTGTCCACACGACAAAAATATCTCCCAATCACAGAACACTGCTGATGCTCTCGCTCCACTGACGTGAGCCGCGATTGGCTGGCGCGATGACGCACGCTGGAGAGCGTCAGCGTGGAGCGAGTGGAACCGCCTCGTGTACAAAAACTTTTACGAGCAAACGCCCTGGAGAGTTGCCAGGAGCCACAGGTATGAGTGTGTGTGGTGTACGTATCATGTAGCATTACACAGGTATGAGTGTGTGTGGTGTACGTATCATGTAGCATTACACAGGTATGAGTGTGTGAGGTGTACGTATCATGTAGCATTACACAGGTATGAGTGCGTGTGGTGTACGTATCATGTAGCATTACACAGGTATGAGTGTGTGTGGTGTACGTATCATGTAGCATTACACAGGTATGAGTGCGTGTGGTGTACGTATCATGTAGCATTACACAGGTATGAGTGTGTGTGGTGTACGTATCATGTAGCATTACACAGGTATGAGTGTGTGTGGTGTACGTATCATGTAGCATTACACAGGTATGAGTGTATGTGGTGTCCGTATCATGTAGCATTACACAGGTATGAGTGTGTGTCGTGTACGTATCATGTAGCATACACAAGAGTAAAAGAAGGAATGATTCACTCTATACATGCTGCTTTATCAGGATTGTGTATCAACGCGAATAATTTAGTAGTTGAAAAGTCTTATTTTGCTATTTTTGACACTTGAGTCTGGTTTGCTGTTGCTCTTATTTTTGACTGTAAATTTCTTCGCCGGCATTTAAAAAGAAATTAAGATCGAGGTGACGAAACAGCCAGATGTTTCTCTCCCTATGGAACATGATATGCAGTCTCTGGTTATAGAATATCTTCGATTCAATCGTCATACGTTAAAGAATGGGATATATATATATATATATGTGTGTGTGTGTGTGTGTGTGTGTGTGTGAGTGTGTGTGTGTGTGTGTGTGTGTGTGTGTGTGTGTGTGAGTGTGTGAGTGTGTGTGTGTGTGTGTGCGTTCGTTCGTTCGTGCGTGCGTGCGTGTCCAACCCTGCATTCCTCACATCTGTTTCACTTTAATTCTGAACGAAATGGTTAGGAAAGATTTAGAAATATTCGTGGTTCTGAGGTGACCTATTCACTTTAGTAATACAGGATTCCCATAGTTGATTTACTTTGTTAAAAATCATTTGACGTAATTAATACCTGTCAGATACAACATGATGTAAAGTGATCCATTTGGAAAGGCTTCCATAAACGTGCCACACTAGCGGACTCGTCCGAGGAGAGGGGTGTGGGAAAGACAGCCAGGCTGGCGGGCGACACTAGTGGACATGTCCGAGGAGAGGGGTGTGGGAAAGACAGCCAGGCTGGCGGGCGACACTAGTGGACATGTCCGAGGAGAGGGGTGTGGGAAAGACAGCCAGGCTGGCGGGCGACACTAGTGGACATGTCCGAGGAGAGGGGTGTGGGAAAGACAGCCAAGCTGGCGGGAAAACACAAACTGGCGGGACACAGCATCTGATTGGTTGCGTTTTTCCGATTTTTTATTTTCGAATTGTCGGATTCTTTTGTCATTCTATGTATGAATCACTGCGAATTCCCTGAGAATCAACCAACCGAGATCGCTTGCCAGTCGGATGCTGTGTCTTGCTAGCTTGTGTGGCCCGCCAGCTTGGCCGTCTTTCCACACCCCTCTCCTCGGACGAGTTCACTACATGTAGTATGGCCCATTTATGGAGGCTTTTCATCTCTTTCTGACAAACATCCACAAGATAAAGTATGATAATTATAAGAAAACCTATATCACATGTGAGACATAGCTTGCATGAGTCGCCTAGAAGAAGAAGGCGCATTATGCACATCGTGCGCAAAGTGCGGACAAAGATAGCATGGTTCTGTCTCTCAAAAACGCTGTACAGGATATCTGGGTCAGCAACAGGACCTCAATGGAGCAAGAAAAAAGAAGCAAGGAGACTTTCGTCCAACTTCTTCAGGGCGCTCTTGATAGTGCAAGGCAGCATGTACCACATGCCTTAGATAGCTCGACGTGAATTAACCTTCTGCATCGCTCCTCCCATAGCTGAGTACGAGACAAACATTTATCCCGAGGCACTGAAAACTTGTGAAAACTGCAGCCATAAACTGTTTCCTTCCACGATCACTGATGGTCCGACCATGACACATACAACGCACATGTGTTTACCGTAGCGGTATTTCTTCTCCCTGGAGCATGGGCACTGTGTATTTCTTAGCACGAGTCTGCTTGTCAAAGAAAACTGCTGCCACGTGTAAACTGCATGACGAGTACACGCGCGTCGATTGGCTGGTGGTGCGGGCGGTGGGCGGTGCTGCGGGAGGTTAATTTCATGCTGCCACATTCTAGTCCACTTGAGACTTCATCTGCCGGCGAAAGAGTCTCTAGCACAGTACATATCACGTGATGGAACTAATCCATCCGGAATATTCATAAGGAGGGTCTCACGAGACGCCTGTGGGATAGCACTCTGCTCCCTGACATACGCCGTTAAAGTAGTTCTATTTCGCACAAAATTAATAAATTACGCTTGTTGTGGCAATAAACAAGCGTTTATTTGATAAAATAGAATGTTTGTGTTGAAATGGAAACAAGTTTTGACATCTGAATGATTTATGTAAAAAGCGAAAAAAATAGTATCCAGAACGAGCTATTTTTGGCACAATGCTGTAATGCGAAGGGTCAAGTCTATTACGCATTTATTGCGAACACTGCCAGAGTTACTACTGACTCGGGTTCACAGAATGGTACTGCCAACCACTTTGCTTGTCAACATGGAGCCAGGAACGGTGGCACGCTCCTGTAATCCAGCCTTGACCACTGGACGCTAACTGCAGGGAGTGGTGAGGGGAGTTCTCTCGTTCCCAGGACAGAAAATGTATTTGTCCGTTACAGTATAATTAAGGCCTCTCTGATTTTGGCCACCGTAGATTCAGTCTAAAGTGCATGTAAATTGACGTACACATAATGGTGATGATTGGTTTTACGGGCTATCAGCCTCTACAGGCTATGTAAGGCCATTGACAATGAAAGTCACTGTGTCTGGTTCGAGTAAGTGCAAGTCAGATCACGATGTCCGCAAGCATACGCCTCTTACGAATCAAGTAGGAGACGCACAGGGTCTATTCTAAACTCTTACCCATTGGGGGATAGCTATACAGAATACAAACCATAAGTCTCCATAAAATCGACTGTTGCTGACTTTTCTCAGCAGCCATTTCTCGTAGTTCTGCTTTTTGAACGGTCACGTTCATTGTAATATCGTTAAAAGCATACGGCAAAAAACATGTTTATTTGATAATGATTATAATCTTTATTCGTACCTTCAAGGGATGTGTGGTTTTGAAACTTTCACCGATGAATGCTTCGTCTTTTTTCACCTCGCCTAACCTTCCCCCTGTGGGTTCGGGGTATGAATTGACCCACCGCGTCTCCCTACGCGATTCGTAAGAGATGAATAACTAGGGACACCGTGACTTTAATTGCGTTTACTCTACACTGTTCTAGGGATTTTCTTGCTTGGCCTTATATAGCCTACAAAGGCTGATAGGCCGTAAAACTCCATCCATCCATCCTCGCCTAACCTCCACTCACCCCATGTCACGTAACAGCACGCCATACATCATTTCAAGCCTGGACATTTCATGTCATGTGACCCATCACGCTCAGCACACAGCGAGAGCTTCCCGATCCCCTTCATCCGCAACAAGACGTCCTTGTGACGTCGGGCAGTGTAGCCCCCTGTGGGTTGGGGGTCAGAATAGACCCACCGCGTCTCCCTGTGGGTTGGGGGTCAGAATAGACCCACAGCGTCTCCCCACGCGAATCGTCAGAGGCAAGACCCTGGGGACTCCGTGACTTACTTTGCGCTTACTTTGAACTCTTCTCGTGCTTTGCGTGCTCAGTGGCCTTACATAGCCTGCAAAGGCTGATAGGCCGTAAAACTCCATCCATCAATCGGGCAGTGGTTCTCGAACAAGCGATTCCAGCCAGAAGTTCCACACTGTGCTAACACAGACCCTACTCCAGTGGTTAAGGAACTGGCCTTGCAGAATGTGTATAATTTACAGGTATGATAACAGAGGGTGGATGTCTGGGTCGGGCTGACACTAGTGGAAGGCGAGCCGTGACGCTGATTCCGACTAATTGTATTCTTTCTGAAATCTTTTAGCCCTGAAAAGGGCCGTTTGATTGGCGTACGCCCTCGAGCGTTCGCCGACGCGTCAGGCGTGAGCTCCCTGGTTAGAGTCGTCGTGCCTGGCTGGACTGGCTGCTGCAGGGGGTCTGTGGCCAGCGGCTGTGTGGGTAGCAGCTCAAAGTAGCAAGTGTGGTGCAGACGGTGGCGGCTGTGGTTGCTGCGAGCGGCTGCCAGAGCTGTGGTTGCTGCGAGCGGCTGCCAGAGCTGTGGTTGCTGCGAGCGGCTGTGTGGGTAGCAGCTCAAAGTAGCAAGTGTGGTGCAGACGGTGGCGGCTGCGGACGCTGCGAGCAGTGGCCGGTGAGGAAGTTGTTCGGCAAACTTTCGGAGTAGCATTCCTTCGTCTGGCCGTAGCTTACAGGTGCAATGGTCTTGTAGGAAGCACAACTAAGCATTAGCCATACTCGGCTCCGCCCATTTACAGCCATTGTGCGCGCGTGTACCTGTCATCGTCGCACGCTGTTTGTAAGCGGTAAGCAGCTTGCCTCGACGCACGGACTCGTGATGAGGAAAAAACCTGTGTTCATTCTGCAGGGAGAAACACATCTACGGTCAGAACGTGTGCGTGGAGTGTGTGTGTTTGTGTGTGTGTGTGTGTGTGTGTGTGCGTGCGTGTGTGTGTGTGTGCGCGCGCGCGCTTGTATGTATGTGTGTGTGTGCGTGTGTGCGTGTGTGCGTGTGTGCGTGTGTGTGTGTGTGTGTGTGCGTGTGTGTGTGTGTGTGTGTGTGTGTGTGTGTGTGTGTGTGTGTGTGAGAGAGAGAGAGCGAGAGTATGTGTGTGTGTGTATGTATGTGAGTGTGTGTGTGTGCGTGTATATGTGTGTAAATGTGTGCGTGTGTGTGCGTGCGTGTGTGTGTGTGTGTGTGTGTGTGTGTGTGTGAGAGAGAGAGAGAGAGAGAGAAAGATAGAGTATGTGTGTGTATGTGTGTGTGTATGTGTGTGTGTGTGTATGTATGTGTGTGTGTGTGTGTGTGCGTGTATATGTGTGTGTGCGTGCGTGTGTGTGTGTGCGCGTGTATACGTTTGTGTGTGTGCGTGTGTATGTGTGTGTGTGTGCGCGCGCGCGCGTGTGTGTGCGTGTGTGTGTGTGTGCGTGTGTGTGTGTTCGTGTGCGTGCGTATGTGTGCGTGTGTGTGTGTGCGTGCGTGCGTATGTGTGCGTGCGCGTGTGCTAAACACCGTGTGGATCCGGGGGCTGATTGGTTGTCTAAAATAGCTGCGCTCCACTCAGCTATACGATACTAAAGACTTTTGATGATATCAATCATCATATAGCTCGGTTGTGCGCATTGATTTTTCTATTCCCGCGTTGTTATCGTTGATTGGCAATAGAGAAATTCCGAGCGACGGAATTTTTGGACGCAACAGTCCTTCACGCTCACAGTGTGTAAGAGATTACGTTCTTGTGAAGAATATGTCTCAGTCTAATTATAGGAGAAAAGTCAGTATCTAAATGCAGCACGTAAGGATACAGTGGGCCCTATTTATAGGTAACCAATCAACAGAAAACCGCGCGAAATGAGTAGTGTCTCACGACCAATCAGCGCCCGGCTTGGCGCGGGAATTAGACGCGCGCGCGTGTGTGTGGGGGTGGGGGGTGGGGGTGGGGGGCACAGCTGATATCGTGATTGATCGTCGTAGGAAACAGTTCATGACTGCAGCTTTCAACAGTTTTCAGCATCTCAGTAGAGTGTTGTTTATCCCAGATTTGGGTGTGGGCAGTGTCAGGCGAAGGGTTAAATGCGTCCCAGGGGAAAATACTGAATTTTCATTGTGTCGGACGACTTGATTCGATGTAGAGTATGGTGTGGTGTGGTGTGGTGTAGTGTAGTGTAGTGTGGTGTGGTGTGGTGTGGTGTGGTGTGGCGAGGCGAGGCGAGGCGAGGCGAGGCGAGGCGAGGCGAGGCGAGGTGTGGCGAGGCGAGGCGAGGCGAGGCGATGCGTGGCGAGGCGAGGCGAGATGAGGTGAGGTGAGGTGAGGCGAGGCGAGGTGAGGCGAGGCGGGGCGAGACGAGGCGAGGCGAGGCGTGGCGAGATGAGATGAGGTGAGGTGAGGCGAGGCGAGACGAGGCGAGGCGAGGCGAGGCGAGGCGAGGCGAGGCGAGGCGAGGCGAGGCGAGGCGAGGCGAGGCGAGGCGAGGCGAGATGAGGTGAGGTGAGGTGAGGCGAGGCGAGGTGAGGCGAGGCGGGGCGAGGCGAGGCGAGGCGGGGCGAGATGAGGTGAGGTGAAGTGAGGTGTGGTGTGGCGCAGTGTGTTGTGGTACACAACGCTGTTGTATGGCGTGTTGTGTCTTGATGTAGTGTGGTGTGGTGTGGTGTGGTGTGGCGAGGCGAGGCGAGGCGAGGCGAGGTGAGGTGTGGCGAGGCGAGGCGAGGCGAGGCGAGGCGAGGCGAGGCGAGGCGAGGCGAGGTGTGGCGAGGCGAGGCGAGGCGTGGCGTGGCGAGGCGAGGCGAGATGAGGTGAGGTGAGG
>JAWQFJ010001974.1:22500-25000 GCA_034096865.1 Theodoxus fluviatilis | reverse complement strand
TGTGTGTCTGCTCCTGTACGCTAGTGTATTGTGTCGTAATCGCGATAACATAATTAAGAAAGTTTCTACAGCTTTATCTCGTTTTTCAGCAAGCTTTCGACGCTCCGCTTTAGATCAAGTCAATTATGCTGTTTCAGTTTGTTTTCCTCCTCCCCCGAGGAGGTTGTGTTTTACCTTCGGTTCATTAGTTAATTAGCTACTTAGCAAAATAACTGTAAAAATTTTAACTGATCCTGACGAAAGTTGGTGAAGATCAGGGTTACCCCCAAGGAAGAGAACGTTACATGGTGTGTAGTTTAGTAACTGAAAGCATTTGAAACATGTTACGAAAGAACTTAGACAACAAGAAGCGTCACTCTAGTATCTTGTATAGTAAAAAAAGCAGGACGAGATTTTGTTAACGTCACATGTATTTTTTACGTCACAGTCACTCACGAGTAATTTTTGCTTACTTCCCTTGTTTTTGGTTGGATGAAAGAACTTTTTTTTTGCTTGATGGCACGTACCGTACCGCTGGTTACCTTTCATGAACAGATGTTGAAATGGCATGAATATTTTCACACGTTGGTCGATGTGCTTAACACTGATCATTAGACATAATTATACCGCCCACAAATACTAACAGGGCAACCCTTTCACAAGAAATTAATGCATCAGTTTCAATGTTGTTTTTTGGCCAAACATAGTATACTATGATCATTGAATGACCATCTATCATATCTAAACTCGTTGTCTTCCTTTGCCTGTCGATTCAGTCTTGGCAGTTTAAACACTAGAGCAGTCATCAGTTTATTGTCAATTTGAGAGACTCACTGGCTCATAAAATCGGTAGCTAGAGCATAATCGCTCCAAGCATTGATTTCGCCTGCCATCCAACCAAAAACAAGGGACGCAACTCACGCAAACCGCCGGTTAAATCTCGTCCTGCGTAAAATCGTGGAGTGACGCTTCTTGTTGTCTAAGTTCTTTGATGTTACTGTCCATCGCGAAGATTGATGACGTCAAACTATTGATGACGCGAACATATGAGTTCCGCACTCAGATACGGCTTTTAGATTCAGCCAATAACATGAACAAATCCTCATAGAGTCAGGCCTGGCTAGCAGAACACGCTGCCTTTATTAATCATGCAGGCCTGGCTATTAGAACACGCTGCCTTTATTAGTCATGCAGGCCTGGCTAGTAGAACACGCTGCCCTTATTAATCATGCAGGCGTGGCTAGTAGAACACGCAGCCTTTATTAATCATGCAGGCCTGGCTAGTAGAACACGCAGCCTTTATTAATCATGCAGGCCTGGCTATTAGAACACGCTGCCTTTATTAATCCTGCAGGCCTGGCTAGTAGAACACGCAGCCTTTATTAATCATGCAGGCCTGGCTAGTAGAACACGCAGCCTTTATTAATCATGCAGGCCTGGCTAGCAGAACACGCTGCCTTTATTAATCATGCAGGCCTGGCTAGTAGAACACGCTGCCTTTATTAATCATGCAGGCCTGGCTAGCAGAACACGCTGCCTTTATTAATCATACATGCCTGGCTAGTAGAACACGCTGCCTTTATTAATCATGGAGGCCTGGCTAGTAGAACACGCTGCCTTTATTAATCATGCAGGCCTGGCTAGTAGAACACGCTGCCTTTATTAAACATGCAATCCTGGCTATTAGAACACGCTGCCTTTATTAATCATACATGCCTGGCTAGTAGAACACGCTGCCTTTATTAATCATGGAGGCCTGGCTAGTAGAACACGCTGCCTTTATTAATCATGCAGGCCTGGCTAGTAGAACACGCTGCCTTTATTAAACATGCAATCCTGGCTATTAGAACACGCTGCCTTTATTAATCATGCAGGCCTGGCTATTAGAACACGCTGCCTTTATTAATCATGCAGGCCTGGCTAGTAGAACACGCTGCCTTTATTAATCATGCAGGCCTGGCTAGTAGAACACGCTGCCTTTATTAATCACGGAGGCCTGGCTAGTAGAACACGCTGACTTTATTAATCATGGAGGCCTGGCTAGTAGAACACGCTGCCTTTATTAATCATGGAGGCCTGGCTAGTAGAACACGCTGCCCTTATTAATCATGCAGGCCTGGCTAGTAGAACACGCTGCCTTTATTAATCATGCAGGCCTGGCTAGTAGAACACGCTGCCTTTATTAATCATGCAGGCCTGGCTAGTAGAACCAAAGACCCTCTACAATAAGATGGTTCATCCGGTCACTTCCGGCGAAATTAGGATCACGCGCGCCACCAAGCGGTAATCGTGATTAGCCGGTAAAAAATCAGACTGGACGGGTTCTAATGACAATGACGTAATAATAAAAACCGCTGGCGCTGAACCTCCAGGTTTTGGCATTTAAAAAAAGATCGGGTTCGAACCCGCAACCTCTCGAGAAAAGAGGGGGAAAACACACACACACATAAAAACACAAAAAACCACAACCTCTCGAAAAAAGAGAAGAAAAAAAAGTTTCAGCGCAGAATCAAACCTGGTC
>JAWQFJ010001974.1:0-7500 GCA_034096865.1 Theodoxus fluviatilis | reverse complement strand
CACACACACACACACACACACACACACACACTCCAATTCCGAGGCCCGAATACGACTTTGGGAGTGCTTCAGATGTTGAAACGTTTGTCACTCATTCTACACTAGATTCTACTTTCGATAGATGAAGTGAAGGCGGCTCTTCACAGGATGAAGCCAGGGAGATCTCCAGGCCTGGATAGAATCCCTGGCGAGTGCTACAAAGTAGCTTCTGACAGAATAGCACCATTTCTTACTAAGTTTTTCAACACCCTTTTCGACTCTCACTACTTTTCCCATGATTGGTCCCTATTTGTTATAGTACCTATGTATTAAGAAGGTGAAAGGCTGGATCCCAATAATTATAGAGGCATCTCCTTACTAAGCGCGTTAAGCAAAGTCTTTGCTTCTATCTTGACGCGACGATTGCAGTGTTGGGTGGAGGAAGAGGACGTGATTTGTACAGAGCAAACTGGATTCTGAACTCAGTACTCAACAATTGATCACGTTTTCACCCTGTATTGTATGATTCTTAAACAAATGTTTGGTGATGGTCGGGGAAAATGGTTTGTGGCTTTTATCGACTATGAGAAAGCGTTCGACTCAGTTGATAGAGAGCAACTTTGGAGAGTCCTTGCGTCCTCTGGTCTTTCAAACAAATTATTTAAAATGTTGATAGCTATATATACTAATGTTGAAGCTTGTGTGAGATGGAACAATATCACGTCGGATTTCTTCAAATGCTCTGCGGGCGTGAAACAGGGGGCATTAGAGAGACCGACAATATTCTCCAACTTTGACCTGGCATGCCCGAATGTTTCTCTCTGCTGTTTACTGACGATATTGCAATGCTCTCTACAATTCCTCTCTTTCCCCACCCCATCACCGTCCTCTCTTTCCCCACCCCACCCCTCTCCTCTTTTCCTCACCCCACCTCCCTCCTCTCTTTCCCCACCCCACCTCCCTCCTCTCTTTCCCCACCCCACCTCCCTCCTCTCTTTCCCCTCCCCACCCGCCCTCTCTATTTCCCCACCCCACTCCTCTCTTTCTCCCACTCCAACCGCCTACTCTCTTCACCACCACCACTCTCCTCTCTTTCATCACCTCACCGCCTTCTTTCTTTCGTCACCCCACCTCCCTCCTTTCTTTCCCCGCCCCATCCCCCTTCTCTCTCTCTCCACCCCACCCCACTCTCCTTTGCCCACACCACCCCCCATTTCTCTTTCTTCACCCCACCACTCTCCTCTCTTTCCCCCCCCCCCCCCCCCCCCCCCCCCAGCCCCTTCTCCCGCCCTCCCTCACACTTCCCCACACCCACTCCACCCTTAACCCTCATCACTCTCACTCCCACCTTAACTTTTTATCCCACCCCGAACCCCGAATCCCACCCCGACTTGCACCTACCATCCCACCCCAAAGCCCCACCTCACTCCCAGCATCACCTCATCTCCAACCCCAACCCTAACCCCCAGCCGTGTTATTCTACGCAAATAGGCAGACCACTTGTCTCAGCTCTCTGCTCACCTCACGTCCAACCAACTGTTCAACCCCCTACAGTCTGCGTATCGGCCTGGACACAGTACAGAAACAGTTTTAGTGAAAATTGTAAATGACCTTCTACGTGCTCTAGACAGAGGAGAAGTCTCTATTCTGGCGCTGCTCGATTTATCGGCAGCATTTGACACAATAGATCATGCTATTCTCATCAGCAGTCTTGAATTTGTGTTTGGCGTTAGTGACTCTGCCTTGAACTGGTTTTCATCGTTCTTGTCCAACCGTACTCAGACTGTATCCATCAACAATAACACTTCTGATCCTACTCTGCTGCGCTATGGCGTGCCACAAGGGTCGGTCTTAGGACCAGTTTTATTTGTTCTGTACATCACACCTCTCGCAGATATCATGACTGCCCATTCGGTTCTTCATCATTCTTATGCAGATGATACGCAGGCGCAAAAGTCGGGTGATCCCAAGAGTTTCGACACTCTAATGCACTCAATGCAAGCATGTGTCCTTGACGTCAAGTCATGGATGACATTCAATAAGCTGAAATTAAATGATGAGAAGACCGAGGTAATGGTTGCCTCCTCACCACGCATGTCTACCTCTGTCCAGCTCCCAGAGTCCATCACCATCGGCAATGCTACTGTCCCCTTTTCTAACACAGTGAAAAATCTAGGCGTTACGTTAGATTCCCACCTCACTATGCATGCACAGGTTCAGACCATCATTCGTTCTGTGAACTTTGAGCTCCGTCGCATCGGTTCAATCCGTCACTATCTCTCTGAGCAAGCGGCCAAGACCCTTGTCTCAGCGTTCATTCTATCCAAGCTAGATTATTGTAATGCTCTGCTTTATGGCTGTCCCGAGTATCTCATTGACAGGTTACAAAAACTGCAGAACAACGCCGCTCGCCTGATCTGTAGAGTCCGCAAATTTGAGCATATCACCCCCCACCTTCAGAAACTACACTGGCTCCGTGTCGAGGAACGTATCATTTACAAAATTGCATGCTTATCTTTCAACGCATTCACACAGACAGGACCCGCATACCTCACAGCCCTCATAGACACTTACACGCCACGCAGAACACTTCGCTCTTCAGCAAACACCACCACCCTCGTCCCTCGTAAAATGAAATCATCTTTTGGTGACCGCTCTTTCTTTGCCTCCGCTCCTCTCGTCTGGAACTCTCTCCCTGCTAATCTTCGTCTGTATCCCTCTTCCGAGTCTGACTCTTTCCGCGCTGATCTAAAGACACACCTGTTCTCTCTTGCATACACATCTGCCAAATAGCCCCCCCCCCTCCCTCCCACTGACCCCACCCGCTCAACTTCACAGCTCCCCGTACATATTCTCGTAATTGTATTTTGTAAATATTTTGTTTTTGATTCACTTATCTCGTTTGTGTTTGCTTGCTTGTTTGTTCTCTTCATTTGCTTATTTCATTCTTGTTTAGATTGTCGATTGGTTGTCTGCTTGCTTGTTTATTTACTGTGTTGGTATGCCTGCTTGATTGTGTTCGATTATTTAGCCTGCTTGTTTGTTTATTTTCTTTTGTTGTATGCTTGCTTCAACTGTGTTTGATTATTCTGCCTGCTTGCTTGTTAATGTTATGTGTTTGTATGCTTGCTCTGATTGTACGTGATTTTGCTGCTAGTGTTGATTGCCTACGTGATTTGCTTGTATCTGATTGTCTGCTTGTGATGTGTGAACGAGATTGTAAAGCGCTTAGAGCTCACCTGAGAATAAGCGCTATAGAAATATCCATTATTATTATTATTATTATTATTATTATTATTATTATTATTATTATTATTATTATTATTATTATTATTATTATTATTATTATTATTATTATTATTATTATTATTATTATTATTATTATTATTATTATTATTATTATTGTTGTTGTTGTTGTTATTATTATTATTATTATTATTATTATTATTATTATTATTATTAGTAGTAGTAGTAGTAGTAGTAGTAGTAGTAGTAGTAGTAGTAGTAGTAGTAGTAGTAGTAGTAGTAGTAGTAGTAGTAGTAGTAGTAGTAGTAGTAGTAGTAGTAGTAGTAGTAGTAGTAGTAGTAGTAGTAGTAGTAGTAGTAATTATTATTAGTATTATTATTGCCTCGTTCCTGAATTCCCTTCCACTCGGTCTTACTTCCTGTTGCTCCCCCCCCCCCCCCCCTCCCCCCACTCTCCCTCTCCATTCCTTCCCACCCCCGCCTTTCCGTCTAGTTTCCTCTTGGCCTTCTGCTTCACACACGCACGCAGACACGCGCGCGCACTCACACACACATACATGCATACACACACACATGCACGCACACGCACGCACAAACACAAACACATACACACTCATACAAACAAAAGCAGACCAACTAGCACACACACACACACATATACGAGCGTATCACACAACCACATTCCCACGCTTACAAACGCCCACACTCACATATACACGAGCACGAGAGAGAGAGAGAGAGAGAGAGAGAGAGAGAGAGAGAGAGAGAGAGAGAGAGAGAGAGAGAGAGAAAGAGAGAGAGAGAGAGAGAGAGAGAGAGAGAGAGAGAGAAGAGAGAGAGAGAGAGAGATAGAGAGAGAGAAAGAGAAAGAAAGAAAAAGAGAGAGAGAGATAGAGAGAGATAGAGAAAGAGAGAGAAATAGAAAGAGAGACAGAAAGAGAGAGAAATAGAAAGAGAGACAGACAGACAGAGAGAGAGAGAACGAACGAATGAACTTTATTTTACAAGGGTAGTGAATTAGGCAGTAGTGCCTTTCTTACATTCAGCTCTTCAGAGAGAGAGAGAGAGAGAGAGAGAGAGAGAGAGAGAGAGAGAGAGTTAGTGTGAGAAAGAGAGAGAAAGGGTGTGTGTGTGTGTGTGTGTGTGTGAGAGAGAGAGAGAGAGAGAGAGAGAGAGAGAGAGAGAGAGAGAGAGAGAGAGAGAGAGAGAGAGAACAACGAACAACGAACAAAATATTTTATTGTGTAGGCCACCGGCCTATTACAATCATAACACACTACCAAAAAGAGCCAATCAAAATAAAGTCAAGACTTGTCACAAGTCTTCACGCGTGAGGGTGAATAACTCGAAACGCGATCGAAAACAATACATTGCAATTGCATCGGAAGTAGACCGTTAAATCGCGAAACGCGATTAAAGACACTTCATGTCCACTCCTCACTTCGTCTCATTTACATCACCTGCGCGTGGATCGCCAGCGCTGTTGTCGGCGCTCGGCAGGCAGGCTCGCAGTTCGCTCCCTTGCCTCGCTGTCCGGCTGGCTGGGGCGTTGCAACTGCAGCAGTAGACCGCAGACGGTGTGATGGGCCACTTCGTCCATTTTGTCCATTTGCTTGCTCATTGGAGGCGCGGGGTCTTTCAGAGTTGGTGGAAGGCTGGACACGTGCAGTGGGGGGATCTCTTCGGCTGGAACCCTCCGGAGTAGCGCCAGGATCGATTCCAAGCTGCCATGCACAGTCCTGGTCAGATGTTACCAAAGACCATATATACACTAAGACCGCGCACTCGAGCGATTTTCCTTTACGCGAAGCGAGGTCAGAATTTAGAGTTACGTCCCTTTGCGAGAACATGCTGTTCCGCGATGACCAGTGTTGTGACACAGAGACTTCGGTCGGTTTCGAATACTGTTTACAAAGGGTAAGATGTCTAAACGATTGTTTTTTTCAATTCGAACTTAATGCAGGATTTCTTACCGTCAACCACACATCGTGCACACAATAAAGAAAAAAAATCTTAACTTACTTCAATTGTCCAGCAGAGATTGCAGAGAGGTGCATGACGAGGATCACACGATGCTCAGTTTGGTAGGGACCGCCTTCGCCCATGAGTGGCCATTATCCGCCATTACTGGGCAATGCCACCCTGTGCGCGAGTACAAGACAGGCGCACAGCCATGACCGAAGGCACGCAGGTTCTGCTAAGAGTTCGTTCACGCGACCTGGGAAGGGAGGGGAAATCCGCCTATAGAGCTAGTGACGGTGGGCTAAACCCTGGCTGGCACCCGAGTCACACCGACTCTCGCCATTAGGCACCGCGAGGCTGTCTGCTGAACTGGTGGTGCCATGCTCGGCCCGCATGGCACCGGCGAGCGCTCGGTCGAGTAATCATGCTTACACGGTAACGGTTACAATACAGAGACAGAAAGCATGGTGCGCTTACCTTGATCCAGTGGCCGTGGATGCGCTCCTGCCCGTCTCGATCTCTCTCTGCTCGCCTTTCTGTCTCTCTCGCCTTTCTCTCTCTCTCGCTTTTGCTCCTCTCTGGCCTCTCGTGCCCTTTCAAGCCTCTGGTCGCCGGATAGAGAGAGACTGCCCGCTTGACCCACACTTAAATATCCCGGCAGTGAACGCGACCTTGCGGCCTAGGGGAGATAACTCTGGACTCCCTACCACACTCTCCCCCGTCAAAAATAAACCCCCCCCCCCACGGGGAAGAGTGCAACCCGGCCGCTCCGTCGTCCCGTTCGACTGCCCTTCCTAGACCCAGATGTGCCCAGCTCCCCAAGAACAAAAGAGGGAAAAAATGACAATGTGCAAAAACCAAAAGGACAAAATTAACCCTATGTACAGAAAACAACAGGATAAGTCGACACATCTTCTAGGGAACAGGGCAAGCAGGTATATCCATCTACATCCCTAGAGTAAACAGCCGCGTACAATTGGAAATGTAAGAAAAGGTTTTCCCGACCCTCAATTTTGGGCAAGGTGAGGTCCCGTCTTCACGGAAGACTAAGCAGGGTCCCACTGCTCTTTACCTTGCATCTACCTATCCTGCTCGCCTGAGAATCTAGGGACATGCCGGCCTACTGGACCTTGGAAAGCCGGCATGCGTCCCCCGGGGTCTGCTGCAGCACCAAGGTCTTCCGCACCTTCAGACTTGCTGCGACCCGCAGACCTGAGTTTCCCCTGCCTCCCCTGGATGGGCTGTCCGACTCCAGAAGGAGTTCGTCTCCGGGCATAGCCAAAAGAGCGGCTCCATGCCCCTCACTGACATTCCCCAACGCGGACATCCCCATACAGAAGGAGACATAAGGGAAGCACTTAAGGGGAGGCAACTGCCGGGAGTTTCCTCCGCGACTCCGTCACCCCTTTAGGAATCTGCCCAGGCAGCGCCGGACGTGACGCCATCTCCGCGTACGAAGGTCTCTACTCTTTCCCGGGAGCACTTTCCTCTCCCTATTGAGTCCGGACCTCGACCCGAGAAGGCGAACTCACGCCCCCTGCCTGAGCTATCTCCATCAGAGCCTCATCCCCTGGAATCTCGTCCACGTTGGAGTCAATGGCTGTCCCGGGGTACTCCCCCCTTTAGCCGAGGACTTAGAAGGATCCAGGAGAGATGGCTGGTCCGCCAAGGTACCCAGAATCCTGTGGGATTCTTCCCCTCCAGCCAGAGACTCCGAGAGCCCCTCCCGACTCGCCTGGGAAGTTTCCTCCTTCCCTACTTCCAAGCCAACGCCACCCTGTAAAGAACAGAAGACACGACAGCAAACGGTCCTTTCCAGAAGGGGGCCAGTTTCTCGCCCTGGCCCACTTTTCTGACGGAGTTTGCCAGTGGGACCACATCCCCCGTCCCACTTGATTAGGACTAACATGGATGTCATAGTCCCTCTTTTGTCGCTCCTGATGGCTTATGCAACATTCTTCCTTACAATGGCGTGTACCTGATGCAAAGTGTCTTGCATCTCGTGTGAACTCACGCCCCTGATGTCCAGCCAGCATGCTCTCATGCGCAAAGCGAAGGACTGGCTTGATCAGGTGATGCGGCACCAGCCACAGCTCCCTGTCCCCTCCATTCGCTAACCAGCGATACTGTGTTGGTTCGTAGTCACTTCAAAGTCGGGGATTGAGCTGCTAGTTCTTCCAGCCGCCTGGCTAGTTGACCTTCCGGGTTGTTAAACCTCATCAACCCAGGCTTTCTTGGGTGATAGGCTTTGTTGATTTGCCTGACCTGAACAATGTCTTCTTCACTGCCATTCCCTTCTTCAGAGAATCACCC
>JAWQFJ010001973.1:72382-74882 GCA_034096865.1 Theodoxus fluviatilis | reverse complement strand
TATAAAAGTAAAACTTTTGCATCGCGAATATTATCGGTGATTTTTAGTTGTAATAAAACTATCTTCATGCTTTGATGCCATTTTTTACCATCATCGACCGATCTTTATTGCTCCAAAAGTACGAACACATAGGTCTACGTCTTCTACTATATGCATTCCAGTTCTTATGCTTCAAAGATGAAGACTTTCACGTGGCTGCTACTATTTTTAGCTTAACCCCCTTTAAACCCGTCTCCGGCCATTTGTGTGAACGCTTCCGTGCGCTTGTACTTTGTATGCGAGCGCGTGTGTATGTTCTATTTTGTGTCCTTGTATGTATACCGCTATACGCGAGCTTGTTGTGTGGGTGTTCACATGCATTTTTGTGAGCGTGTGCATGCAAATGCATGAGGAAGAAGAGTAAGTGAGTTGCGTGCTACTTTGGGAAACTGACTGCATGCCCAGTGGTGAAAAGTTCATTTTTTTTGCACTGCCGAACTTGCCTGTGTCTTATAAGACTACAATATGTCTGCATGCGTTTCGTCTTATTCTTTCGGTAGACGCGTTCTAGTCGTAAGTAGTGGGCCAAGTGCTGAAATCATGTCGGAGCCTCGACTCTGTTAGTCTTTGGTGAGGATCCTTTCATTCATACTGAGAGGTGTGAAATGGACACGACTTCTGGCCTACTGCTGTCAAATTCGACTCTTCATCGACATGTCAAGAATTCCAACTGTTCATTCTGTCATTGGAGAAATTCAGTACTTGTCTTCATTATCCAGAGAGTGGTTCCCAACGAAGGGCCAATAACTGCACGGACAGACTGAACAAGCATTGAAACCACAGGCAAGGACCGCACAGGAGCCACTGTGTCCCACTGAGTGAAGCTTGTTGTTTTCACTTCAGGTCTGTGGCAGTCGTCCAGGATGAAGCAAACAGCTGCAGTGTTCGTGGTGCTTCTGCTCTGTGGAAGCATGACTCCCACTCATGGTAAGAGGCAGCCTTTCCTCACTGTTCTACTGTTGGTCTATACATTCGTATCGTTCCCTCCTTCCAACTCACCTCCTCCTTGTTTTCTCTTCCCCTCCCACTCTCCCCATCCCTCTCTACCCACAGACCCCCTCCCACTCTCCCCATCCCTCTCTACCCACAGACCCCCTCCCACTCTCCCCATCCCTCTCTACCCACAGACCCCCTCCCACTCTCCCCATCCCTCTCTACCCACAGACCCCCTCCCACTCTCCCCATCCCTCTGTACCCACAGACCCCCTCCCACTCTCCCCATCCCTCTGTACCCACAGACCCCCTCCCACTCTCCCCATCCCTCTGTACCCACAGACCCCCTCCCACTCTCCCCATCCCTCTGTACCCACAGACCCCCTCCCACTCTCCCCATCCCTCTCTACCCACAGACCCCATCCCACTCTCCCCATCCCTCTGTACCCACAGACCCCCTCCCACTCTCCCCATCCCTCTGTACCCACAGACCCCCTCCCACTCTCCCCATCCCTCTCTACCCACAGACCCCCTCCCACTCTCCCCATCCCTCTGTACCCACAGACCCCCTCCCACTCTCCCCATCCCTCTCTACCCACAGACCCCCTCCCACTCTCCCCATCCCTCTCTACCCACAGACCCCCTCCCACTCTCCCCATCCTTCTCTACCCACAGACCCCCTCTCACTCTCCCCATCCCTCTCTACCCACAGACCCCCCCCTCTCCCCATCCCTCTCTACCCACAGACCCCCCCCCTCTCACTCTCCCCATCCCTCTCTACCCACAGACCCCTCCCACTCTCCCCATCCCTCTCTACCCACAGACCCCTCCCACTCTCCCCATCCCTCTCTACCCACAGACCCCCTCTCACTCTCCCCATCCCTCTCTACCCACAGACCCCCTCCCACTCTCCCCATCCCTCTCTACCCACAGACCCCCTCCCACTCTCCCCATCCCTCTACCCACAGACCTCCTCCCGCTCTCCCCATCCCTCTGTACCCACAGACCCCCTCCCACTCTCCCCATCCCTCTCTACCCACAGACCCCCTCCCACTCTCCCATCCCTCTCTACCCACAGACCCCCTCCCACTCTCCCCATCCCTCTCTACCCACAGACCCCCTCCCACTCTCCCCATCCCTCTGTACCCACAGACCCCCTCCCACTCTCCCATCCCTCTCTACCCACAGACCCCCTCCCACTCTCCCCATCCCTCTGTACCCACAGACCCCCTCCCACTCTCCCCATCCCTCTGTACCCACAGACCCCCTCCCACTCTCCCCATCCCTCTCTACCCACAGACCCCCTCCCACTCTCCCCATCCCTCTCTACCCACAGACCCCCTCCCACTCTCCCCATCCCTCTCTACCCACAGACCCCCTCCCACTCTCCCCATCCCTCTCTACCCACAGACCCCCTCCCACTCTCCCCATCCCTCTGTACCCACAGACCCCCTCCCACTCTCCCCATCCCTCTGTACCCACAGACCCCCTCCCACTCTCCCCATCCCTCTGTACCCACAGACCCCCT
>JAWQFJ010001973.1:57382-67382 GCA_034096865.1 Theodoxus fluviatilis | reverse complement strand
CCTTCTCGTTCCCCTCGTCCTTCCCTTCCTGTCTCGTGTCCCCTCTCCCTTCCTTCCTGTCTCGTATCCCCTCTCCTCTCCCTCGCTTCTCGTTCGCCTCTCCCGCTCACTTCCTTTCTCGTTCCCCCTCTCCCCTCCTTCCTTCCTCGCTCCCGCCTCTCCCCCTCCTTCCTTCTCGCCTCCGCCTCTCCCATCCTTCCTTCTGCGTTTCGCCCTCTCCCCCTCCTTCCTTCTCGCTCCCCTCGTACGCCTTCCTTCCTTCTCTCAGTTGTTCCCCTTCTCCCTTCGCTTCCTTCTCGTGTCCCCGCTCTCCCTTCCTTCCTTCTCCGTGTCCCCTCATCCTCCTCCTTCCTTCGTCGTTCCCCTCTCACCATCCCTTTCCCTTCCTCGTTCCCCTCTCGCCACTCCTTCCTTCTGCGTTCCCCTCTCCCCCCCCTTCCTTCTCGCTCCCCTCGTTCCTTCCTTCCCTTCTCGTTTCCCTCTCTCCCCTCCTTCCTTTCTCGTTCCCCTCACCCTCCTTTCTCGTTTCCCCCTACTCCCCCCTCTTCCTTCTCGTGTCCCCCCATCCCCTCACTTCCCTTCCTCGCGTCCCGCTGCTCCCCTCCTTCCCTTCTCGTTCCCCTTCTCCCCTCTCTTCTCGTTCCCCTCTCCCCCTCCTTCCTTCTCGGTCCCCTCTCCCCTCCTTCCTTCTCGTTCCCCTCTCCCCTCCTTCCTTCTCGCTCCCCTCTCCCCTCCTTCCTTCTCGTTCCCCTCTCCCCTCCTTCCTTCTCGTTCCCCTCTCCCCTCCTTCCTTCTCGTTCCCCTCTCCCCTCCTTCCTTCTCGTTCCCCTCTCCCCTCCTTCCTTCTCGTTCCCCTCTCCCCTCCTTCCTTCTCGTTCCCCTCTCCCCTCCTCCTTCTCGTTCCCCTCTCCCCTCCTTCCTTCTCGTTCCCCTCTCCCCTCCTTCCTTCTCGTTCCCCTCTCCCCTCCTTCCTTCTCGCTCCCCTCTCCCCTCCTTCCTTCTCGTTCCCCTCTCCCCTCCTTCCTTCTCGTTCCCCTCTCCCCTCCTTCCTTCTCGTTCCCCTCTCCCCTCCTTCCTTCTCGTTCCCCTCTCCCCTCCTTCCTTCTCGTCCCCTCTCCCTCCTTCCTTCTCGTTCCCCTCTCCCCTCCTTCCTTCTCGCTCCCCTCTCCCCTCCTTCCTTCTCGTTCCCCTCTCCCCTCCTTCCTTCTCGTTCCCCTCTCCCCTCCTTCCTTCTCGCTCCCCTCTCCCCTCCTTCCTTCTCGTTCCCCTCTCCCCTCCTCTCCCTTGTTCTCGCCTTCCTCTCCCTTGTTCTCCCTTCCTCTCCCTTCCTCCGCTCTTGTGTCTCCCTTCCTCTCCCCCCTTTTGGTGTTTGGGTTCTCCCTTCCTCTCCCTTGTTCATCCCTTCCTCTCCCTTGTATTCCTTCCTCTCTCTTCCTCTCCCTGTTCTTCTTCCTCTCCCCTTTTCTCCCTTTTCTCCCTTCCTGCTCCCTTCCTCTCCTTCCTCTCCCTTATTCTCCTTCCTCTCCCTTGTTCTCCCTTTTTTCCCTTCCTCTCCCTTGTTCCTCCTTCCTCTCCCTTGTTCTCCGCTTCCTCTCCCTTCCCTCTCCCTTGTTCTTCCTTCCTCTCCCTTCCTCTCGCCTTGTTCTCCCTTCCTCTCCCTTGTTCCCCTTGTTTTTCCCTTCCTCTTCCTTGTCCCCTTCCCTCTCCCTTGTTCATTCCCTTGTTTTCCCTTCCTCCTCCCTTGTTTCTCCCGTTCCTCTCCCTTGTGCTCCCTTCCTCCTCCCTTGTTTCTCCCTTCCTCTCCCTGTGCTCCCTTGTTTTCCCTTCCTCTCCCATTGTTCTCCCTTCCTCTCCCCTTGTTTCTCCCTTGTTTTCCTTCCATCTCCCTTGTTCTCTCCCTTACCTCTCCCTTGTTCTCCCTTGTTTTCCTTCCTCTCCCTTGTTCTTCGCCTTCCTCTCCCTTGTTCTCCCTTCTCCCCTTGTTCTCCTTGTTTCTCCCTTCCTCCTCCTTGTCCCTCTCCCTTCTCTCCCTTTCCTCGTCCCTTGTTCGCCCTTGTTTCTCCCTTCCTCTCCCTTCCTCTCCCTTCCTCTCCCTTGTTCTCCCAACCTCTCCCTTCCTCTCTCTTCTCTCCTTGTTCTCACCTTGTTCTCCTTCCTCTCTCTTGTTCTCCCTTTCCTCTCCCTTGTTCTCCCTTCCTCTCCCTTCCTCTCCCTTCCTCTCTCTTGTTCTCCCTTGTTCTCCCTTCCTCTCCCTTGTTTTCCCTTCCTCTCCCTTCCTCTCCCTTCCTCTCCCTTCCTCTCCCTTGTTCTCCCTTCCTCTCCCTTCCTCTCTCTTCCTCTCCCTTGTTCTCCCTTGTTCTCCCTTCCTCTCCCTTCCTCTCCCTTGTTCTCCCTTGTTCTCCCTTCCTCTCCCTTCCCTCCTCCCTTTTCCTCTCCCTTGTTCACCCTTCCTCTCCCTTACCTCTCCTTGTTATCCCATTGTTCCTCCCCTTCCTCTCCCTTACCTCTCCCTTCCTCTCCTTCCTTCCTTGTTCTCCCTTCCTCGCCCTTCCTCTCCCTTGTTCTCCCTTCCTCTCCCTTCCTCTCACTTCCTCTCCTTGTTGTTTCTCCCTTCCTCTCCCTTCCTCTCCCTTCCTCCTCCCTTCCTCCCCTTCCTCTCCGTTGTTCTCCCTTCCTCTCTTCCTTCCCTTCCTTCCCTTGTTCCTCCTTTCCCTCCTCCCTTCCTCTCCCTTGTTTGCCTTCCTCTCCCTTGTTCTCCCTTGTTCTCCTTCCTCTCCCTTCCTCTCCCTTTTCTCCTTCCTCTCCCTTCCTCCCCTTGTTCTCCCTTGTTTTTCCCTTCCTCTCCCTTCTCTTCCCTTGTTCTCCTTCCTCTCCCTTGTTCTCCCTTCCTCTCCCTTCCTCTCCCTTCCTCTCCATTCCTCTCCCTTCCTCTCCCTTCCTCTCCCTTCCTCTCCCTTGTTCTCCCATCCTCTCTCCGTTCCTCTCCCTGTTCTCCCTTGTCCTCTCCTTCTACTCCCTTGTCCTCCCCTTGTTCTCCCTTCCTCTCCCTTCCTCTACCATTGTTTCTCCCTTCCTACTCCTTCCTCTCCCTTGTTCTCCCTTTCCTCTCCCTTCCGCTCCCTTGTTTCCCTTCCTCTCCCTTTCTCTCTCCCTCCTCTCCCTTTTTTCCTCCCTTCCTCTCCCTTGTTCTCCCTTGTTCTCCCTTGTTCTCCCTTGTTCTCCCTTGTTCTCCCTTCCTCTCCCTTCCTCTCCCTTCCCCCTCCTTCTTCTGTCCCTTCCCCTTCTTCTCTTCTTCCCCTTCCCCTCCTTCTTCTTCTTCCCCACCCCCTCCTCTGTCTTCCCTCCTATCCTTCTGTATTCCCCACCCCTCCTTCCTTCTGTCTTCCCCTCCCCTCCTTCCTTCTGTCTTCCCCCTCCTCCTTCGTTCTCCCCTCCTCCTTCTGTTTCCCCTCCTCTTCCCTTCTGTCTCCCTCCCCCTCCTTCCTTCTGTCTTCCCTCCTTCCCTTCTGTCCCTTCCCCTCCTTTCCTTCTGTCTTCCTCCCTTCCTTCTGTCTTCCCCTCCTTCCTTCTGTCTCCCCTCCTTCCTTCTGTCTTCCCCTCCTTCCTCTGTCTTCCCCTCCTTCCTTCTGTCTTCCCCTCCTTCCTTCTGTCTTCCCCACCCCTCCTTCCTTCTGTCTTCCCCACCCCTCCTTCCTTCTGTCTTCCCCACCCCTCCTTCCTTCTGTCTTCCCCACCCCTCCTTCCTTCTGTCGTCCCCCCTTCCTTCTGTCTTCCCCTCCTTCCTTCTGTCTTCCCCTCCTTCCTTCTGTCTCCCCTCCTTCCTTCTGTCTTCCCCCTCCTTCGCTCCCTCCTTCTGTCTTCCCCTCCTTCCTTCTGTCTTCCCTCTCCTTCCTTCTGTCTTCCCACCCTCCTTCCTTCTGTCTTCCCCACCCTCCTTCCTTCTGTCTTCCCCCCCTCCTTCCTTCTGTCTTCCCTCCTTCCTTCTGTCTTCCCCATCCTTCCTTCTGTCTTCCCCTCCTTCCTTCTGTCTTCCCTCCTTCCTTCTGTCTTCCCCTCCTTCCTTCTGTCTTCCCCTCCTTCCTTCTGTCTTCCCCTCCTTCCTTCTGTCTTCCCCTCCTTCCTTCTGTCTTCCCCTCCTTCCTTCCTTCTGTCTTCCCCACCCCTCCTTCCTTCTGTCTTCCCCTCCTTCCTTCTGTCTTCCTCTCCTTCCTTCTGTCTTCCCCACCCCTCCTTCCTTCTGTCTTCCTCTCCTTCCTTCTGTCTTCCTCTCCTTCCTTCTGTCTTCCCCACCCCTCCTTCCTTCTGTCTTCCCCTCCTTCCTTCTGTCTTCCCCTCCTTCCTTCTGTCTTCCCCTCCTTCCTTCTGTCTTCCCCTCCTTCCTTCTGTCTTCCCCTCCCCTCCTTCCTTCTGTCTTCCCCTCCTTCCTTCTGTCTTCCCCTCCTTCCTTCTGTCTTCCCCACCCTCCTTCCTTCTGTCTTCCCCCCCTCCTTCCTTCTGTCTTCCCCTCCTTCCTTCTGTCTTCCCCCCCCTCTCCTTCTGTCTTCCCCTTCTTCCTTCTGTCTTCCCCACCCCTCCTTCTGTCTTCCCCTCCTTCCTTCTGTCTTCCCTCCCTTCCTTCTGTCTTCCTCTCCTTCCTTCTGTCTTCCCCTCCTTCCTTCTGTCTTCCCCTCCTTCCTTCTGTCTTCCCCACCCCTCCTTCCTTCTGTCTTCCCCTCCTTCCTTCTGTCTTCCCCCTTCCTTCTTCTTCCCCTCCTTCCTTCTGTCTTCCCCACCCCCTTCCTTCTGTGTTCCCCTCCTTCCTTCTGTCTTCCCCTCCTTCCTTCTGTCTTCCCCTCCTTCCTTCTGTCTTCCCTCCTTCCTTCTGTCTTCCCCCTCCTTCCTTCTGTCTTCCCCCTCCTTCCTTCTGTCTTCCCCTCCTCATTCCTTCTGTCTTCCCCTCCTTCCTTCTGTCTTCCCCTCCTTCCTTCTGTCTTCCCCTCCTTCCTTCTGTCTTCCCCTCCTTCCTTCTGTCTTCCCCTCCTTCCTTCTGTCTTCCCCTCCTTCCTTCTGTCTTCCCCTCCTTCCTTCTGTCTTCCCCCCTCCTTCCTTCTGTCTTCCCACCTCCTTCCTTCTGTCTTCCCACCCTCCTTCCTTCTGTCTTCCCCACCCTCCTTCCTTCTGTCTTCCCACCCTCCTTCCTTCTGTCTTCCCCCCTCCTTCCTTCTGTCTTCCCCTCCCCTCCTTCCTTCTGTCTTCCCCTCCTTCCTTCTGTCTTCCCCTCCTTCCTTCTGTCTTCCCCTCCTTCCTTCTGTCTTCCCCTCCTTCCTTCTGTCTTCCCCTCCTTCCTTCTGTCTTCCCCTCCTTCCTTCTGTCTTCCCCTCCCTTCCTTCTGTCTTCCCCCCTCCTTCCTTCTGTCTTCCCCACCCTCCTTCCTTCTGTCGTCCCCCCCCCTCCTTCTGTCTTCCCCTCCTTCCTTCTGTCTTCCCCTCCTTCCTTCTGTCTTCCCCTCCTTCCTTCTGTCTTCCCCTCCTTCCTTCTGTCTTCCCCTCCTTCCTTCTGTCTTCCCCTCCTTCCTTCTGTCTTCCCCTCCTTCCTTCTGTCTTCCCACCCTCCTTCCTTCTGTCTTCCCCTCCTTCCTTCTGTCTTCCCCCTCCTTCCTTCTGTCTTCCCCTCCTTCCTTCTGTCTTCCCCACCCTCCTTCCTTCTGTCTTCCCCACCCCTCCTTCCTTCTGTCTTCCCCCCTCCTTCCTTCTGTCTTCCCCTCCTTCCTTCTGTCTTCCCATTCTTCCTTCTGTCTTCCCCTCCTTCCTTCTGTCTTCCCCCCCCTCCTTCCTTCTGTCTTCCTCTCCTTCCTTCTGTCTTCCCCTCCTTCCTTCTGTCTTCCCCTCCTTCCTTCTGTCTTCCCCTCCTTCCTTCTGTCTTCCCACCCCTCCTTCCTTCTGTCTTCCCACCCCTCCTTCCTTCTGTCTTCCCCCCCTCCTTCCTTCTGTCTTCCCCACCCCTCCTTCCTTCTGTCTTCCCCTCCTTCCTTCTGTCTTCCCCTCCTTCCTTCTGTCTTCCCCTCCTTCCTTCTGTCTTCCCCTCCTTCCTTCTGTCTTCCCCCTCCTTCCTTCTGTCTTCCCCTCCTTCCTTCTGTCTTCCCCTCCTTCCTTCTGTCTTCCCCTCCTTCCTTCTGTCTTCCCCTCCTTCCTTCTGTCTTCCCCTCCTTCCTTCTGTCTTCCCCTCCTTCCTTCTGTCTTCCCCTCCTTCCTTCTGTCTTCCCCACCCCTCCTTCCTTCTGTCTTCCCCTCCTTCCTTCTGTCTTCCCCTCCTTCCTTCTGTCTTCCCACCCCTCCTTCCTTCTGTCTTCCCACCCCTTTTTCCTTCTGTCTTCCCCTCCTTCCTTCTGTCTTCCCCTCCTTCCTTCTGTCTTCCCCTCCTTCCTTCTGTCTTCCCCTCCTTCCTTCTGTCTTCCCCTTCTTCCTTCTGTCTTCCCCTCCTTCCTTCTGTCTTCCCCCCCTCCTTCCTTCTGTCTTCCCCTCCTTCCTTCTGTCTTCCCCACCCCTTCCTTCTGTCTTCCCCTCCTTCCTTCTGTCTTCCCCACCCCTCCTTCCTTCTGTCTTCCCCACCCCTCCTTCCTTCTGTCTTCCCCTCCTTCCTTCTGTCTTCCCCTCCTTCCTTCTGTCTTCCCCTCCTTCCTTCTGTCTTCCCCTCCTTCCTTCTGTCTTCCCCTCCTTCCTTCTGTCTTCCCCTCCTTCCTTCTGTCTTCCCCTCCTTCCTTCTGTCTTCCCACCCTCCTTCCTTCTGTCTTCCCCTCCTTCCTTCTGTCTTCCCACCCTCCTTCCTTCTGTCTTCCCCTCCTTCCTTCTGTCTTCCCCTCCTTCCTTCTGTCTTCCCCTCCTTCCTTCTGTCTTCCCCTCCTTCCTTCTGTCTTCCCCTCCTTCCTTCTGTCTTCCCCTCCTTCCTTCTGTCTTCCCCTCCTTCCTTCTGTCTTCCCCTCCTTCCTTCTGTCTTCCCCACCCCTCCTTCTGTCTTCCCCTCCTTCCTTCTGTCTTCCCCACCTTCCTTCTGTCTTCCCCTCCTTCCTTCTGTCTTCCCCTCCTTCCTTCTGTCTTCCCCTCCTTCCTTCTGTCTTCCCCTCCTTCCTTCTGTCTTCCCCACCTTCCTTCTGTCTTCCCCTCCTTCCTTCTGTCTTCCCCTCCTTCCTTCTGTCTTCCCCACCCCTCCTTCCTTCTGTCTTCCCCACCTTCCTTCTGTCTTCCCCTCCTTCCTTCTGTCTTCCCCTCCTTCCTTCTGTCTTCCCCTCCTTCCTTCTGTCTTCCCCTCCTTCCTTCTGTCTTCCCCTTCTTCCTTCTGTCTTCCCCTCCTTCCTTCTGTCTTCCCCCTCCTTCCTTCTGTCTTCCCCTCCTTCCTTCTGTCTTCCCCTCCTTCCTTCTGTCTTCCCCTCCTTCCTTCTGTCTTCCCCTCCTTCCTTCTGTCTTCCCCTCCTTCCTTCTGTCTTCCCCTCCTTCCTTCTGTCTTCCCCTCCTTCCTTCTGTCTTCCCCTCCTTCCTTCTGTCTTCCCCTCCTTCCTTCTGTCTTCCCTCCTTCCTTCTGTCTTCCCCTCCTTCCTTCTGTCTTCCCCTCCTTCCTTCTGTCTTCCCCTCCTTCCTTCTGTCTTCCCCTCCTTCCTTCTGTCTTCCCCTCCTTCCTTCTGTCTTCCCCTCCTTCCTTCTGTCTTCCCCTCCTTCCTTCTGTCTTCCCTCCTTCCTTCTGTCTTCCTCTCCTTCCTTCTGTCTTCCCCACCTTCCTTCTGTCTTCCCCTCCTTCCTTCTGTCTTCCCCTCCTTCCTTCTGTCTTCCCCACCTTCCTTCTGTCTTCCCCTCCTTCCTTCTGTCTTCCCCTCCTTCCTTCTGTCTTCCCCTCCTTCCTTCTGTCTTCCCCTCCTTCCTTCTGTCTTCCCCTCCTTCCTTCTGTCTTCCCCACCTTCCTTCTGTCTTCCTCTCCTTCCTTCTGTCTTCCTCTCCTTCCTTCTGTCTTCCCCACCTTCCTTCTGTCTTCCCCTCCTTCCTTCTGTCTTCCCCACCTTCCTTCTGTCTTCCCCTCCTTCCTTCTGTCTTCCCCTCCTTCCTTCTGTCTTCCCCTCCTTCCTTCTGTCTTCCCCTCCTTCCTTCTGTCTTCCCCTCCTTCCTTCTGTCTTCCCCTCCTTCCTTCTGTCTTCCCCACCTTCCTTCTGTCTTCCCCTCCTTCCTTCTGTCTTCCCCTCCTTCCTTCTGTCTTCCCCTCCTTCCTTCTGTCTTCCCCTCCTTCCTTCTGTCTTCCCCTCCTTCCTTCTGTCTTCCCCTCCTTCCTTCTGTCTTCCCCTCCTTCCTTCTGTCTTCCCCTCCTTCCTTCTGTCTTCCCCTCCTTCCTTCTGTCTTCCCCTCCTTCCTTCTGTCTTCCCCACCTTCCTTCTGTCTTCCCCTCCTTCCTTCTGTCTTCCCCTCCTTCCTTCTGTCTTCCCCTCCTTCCTTCTGTCTTCCCCTCCTTCCTTCTGTCTTCCCCTCCTTCCTTCTGTCTTCCCCACCTTCCTTCTGTCTTCCCCTCCTTCCTTCTGTCTTCCCCTCCTTCCTTCTGTCTTCCCCTCCTTCCTTCTGTCTTCCCCTCCTTCCTTCTGTCTTCCCCACCTTCCTTCTGTCTTCCCCTCCTTCCTTCTGTCTTCCCCTCCTTCCTTCTGTCTTCCCCTCCTTCCTTCTGTCTTCCCCTCCTTCCTTCTGTCTTCCCCTCCTTCCTTCTGTCTTCCCTCCTTCCTTCTGTCTTCCCCTCCTTCCTTCTGTCTTCCCCACCTTCCTTCTGTCTTCCCCTCCTTCCTTCTGTCTTCCCCTCCTTCCTTCTGTCTTCCCCTCCTTCCTTCTGTCTTCCCCTCCTTCCTTCTGTCTTCCCCACCTTCCTTCTGTCTTCCCCTCCTTCCTTCTGTCTTCCCCTCCTTCCTTCTGTCTTCCCCTCCTTCCTTCTGTCTTCCCCACCCCTCCTTCTGTCTTCCCCTCCTTCCTTCTGTCTTCCCCTCCTTCCTTCTGTCTTCCCCTCCTTCCTTCTGTCTTCCCCTCCTTCCTTCTGTCTTCCCCTCCTTCCTTCTGTCTTCCCCTCCTTCCTTCTGTCTTCCCCTCCTTCCTTCTGTCTTCCCCTCCTTCCTTCTGTCTTCCCCTCCTTCCTTCTGTCTTCCCCACCTTCCTTCTGTCTTCCCCTCCTTCCTTCTGTCTTCCCCACCTTCCTTCTGTCTTCCCCTCCTTCCTTCTGTCTTCCCCACCCCACCTTCCTTCTGTCTTCCCCTCCTTCCTTCTGTCTTCCCCTCCTTCCTTCTGTCTTCCCCTCCTTCCTTCTGTCTTCCCCTCCTTCCTTCTGTCTTCCCCTCCTTCCTTCTGTCTTCCCCTCCTTCCTTCTGTCTTCCCCTCCTTCCTTCTGTCTTCCCCACCCCTCCTTCCTTCTGTCTTCCCCACCCCTCCTTCCTTCTGTATTCCCCCTCCTTCCTTCTGTCTTCCCCTCCTTCCATCTGTCTTCCCCTCCTTCCTTCTGTCTTCCCCTCCTTCCTTCTCTCTTCCCCTCCTTCCTTCTGTCTTCCCCTCCTTCCTTCTGTCTTCCCCTCCTTCCTTCTGTCTTCCCCTCCTTCCTTCTGTCTTCCCCTCCTTCCTTCTGTCTTCCCCTCCCTCCTTCTGTCTTCCCCACCCCTCCCTTCCACACATGCATGCACACACACACACACACACACATACATACACACACACACATAGGCACACACACACACATACACACACATACATACACACGCACACATAGGCATGCACACACACACATACATACACACACATACACACACACACATATAGGCACGCACACACACACACACACACACACAATAACACACTCACACACATATACACACACACACTCATATACGCACACACATACATAAACACACAGACACACACTCGCACACACACACACATACACACACTCAATAACACACAAACACGCACACATATGCTCACAAACACATAAACACACACACATACATAAACACACACAC
>JAWQFJ010001973.1:44882-52382 GCA_034096865.1 Theodoxus fluviatilis | reverse complement strand
TTTTGGTCTTAATTCTTAACATTTTTAATCCTGGAAAATGACCAATCACAAAAGGCAAACAAAATTTAACTTGATGTGTGTCACAGAAGAGAGTTTAAAAAAACTATTTTTGTAGATTATTGTTGATCATAATCAGTGTTGTATCTACACAAGTAAGATGTAGTACGAAGGCCTGGAGTGATATGTCAACATGTTTACTGGGCCTCATAGCCTGAAGTCGTTTTACAATGAATATTTCTATGCAGACTTCTAGATGCCAAGTGGCAGTCCAAAGTTTGTCCACTTTGAATGGGAAGTGCAGCAAATGTTGTCATGAAAACATTCTAGCAACTAATTTGTCTTGAAAATTGCCGACCTTATGGTAAGTCTTATATCCAGTACTTGCATGAGAATGGTCATGCTGTCTGTTGATTATGCTCCGACTGGAATTTATCTGTGAACCTCTCTTCCAGTTTATTTGATGCTAAAAAAAGTGCATTGTTCAATACTTTTGTTCTATTTGAGTCAAGACCTTTGCCAATGGTGCTGTAATCTTGTAAAACTATCTTGCACAAGTGCACATGTGCACACAGGCACTCACACATTCTCACAGAGGAAAGGCACGGCTTGCGCATGCATTAACCCAAGTGCTGGCACAGGAGAGGAATGGGGAGTCATGCACGGTGACCAGTGTCCAGTGCATGACAGTCTCCTGGGAATGTTGCCATTTAATGGTTTCCTCCATGCCCTGTGTGTCCCCCTTTAGCTAACCTGGCTGGGCCCGCCATTCTGGAGGAGGAAGATTTGATGTTTCCCATGGAGGAGGAGGTAGCGGAGAGTAGCTCGCCCCAGAGCAGGACTGTAGCAGGTAACCACCACGGAGCAAGCGCTGGCCTCTCAGTAGGCCTCTTGTGTGTTCAATCCAAAACCAAACTTACAACTCGCGTGGGGAAGTTGTCGTGGATGTTGACAAAACAATCCTCAGAGAAGGCAGTGCAAAATTGACATCCTCATTGCCAGTAGTCCATGCAAGATGTGAAAGTTCATGGTCTTCTGTAGGTTCAAAATTTCGGCTGATCAGGTTAAGAATTTGCCTCCTCTGCCATGGTGGAAGGCAGGAAAAAGCTTTGTCATTATGATGATTTCACATGGTTAATGAGGACTTGCTTGAAAAATGAAACTGTTGTTTGCATGGAAAATGGAAACAACAAGCTTTCACAGTCACGAAACTTCCCACATTCAGTTGTGAAATTTGGTTTTCACTTCAAGTGTTGTTTTCGTGTTTGTTTGTATACATTCCCCCTTGTTTTGTCACCCTTGCCCTTAGCTCACATTCCATGCCATCTGTCCATGCTTAGACTTGCATTCCATTTGTTTGAATTACATGCACTTCCATTTGCCACATGTTTGGTCCTTTGAAATAACTCTCTCTGCTGTTTTCCTTTCTTTTCTCTATTTTTATTCACTCACGAATAATCTTGCTTGCCTTCTTGTGTTTGGCTTTGCTGATTCTCCAGGAGGATTACTTCATGCTGTCTTTGTTTTGCAACACTTCTTTGCATCTGCTTCTCATCTCTCAAAGTCAGGATATTATGTCCACCAGTGTGTTTACGGTAGGTGTTGTAGATGAGTGTGTTTACGGTAGGTGTTGTAGATGAGTAATGATCAAATTAGAATGCAGTGTTCCCAATCTCTCTTTTTCTTGCAGCTGCTCCATTTACTGACATGATACTTGTGTAAGCATGAGCTGGTCAGGCAGGCAGACAGGTGTCCAGCCACCTACTGGTCAGTGGTGGTGGTGGTGGTGGACCACTGGTCAGCACTCCCATGGCAAAACTTTGACTTTGTCATGTCCACAGAAACAGCTGAGCACAGAGCCTGAAATAATGCTTCACTGCCCTTTCTGAAAGCTGACAGTGCTTGGGTCTGGTGGCGGAGTACTGGTCAGCACTCCCGTGGCAAAACTTTAACTGAAATAATGCCTGATTACCCTGTCTGAAAGTACTTAGGGCTGTCTCCTGGATGCTTGAAACAAAAACTGTCAAAGTGGTGTTTGTCCACAAATGTGTGGTTGAGGAGTGTAAGACGTAGGACACGCTAGTATGGAAGGGCTCTCCACACACACATTTTGTGTTGGGTCATCTTCACTTCCTGACCTGTGATAGGCAACAGTGAGATGTCAAATACTCTATTTCAAAGCTACCTTCATGTTCATATTTAATTTTTCACATTATAATGAATGAACTGTTGAGATATTATGACCAGCCTGTTATAAAACCTTTTCTTTTCAAGACCTCACTTTGCAGATATTATCTTTTCCAATATTACAAATTATCAATAAGAAACAAACACACGACTAACACCAAAATCAAAGTCTTTCGGGCACACGCCCTTCTTCAGTGAACGTTATTATATTCCAATATTACAAATTGGAAGAACTTCAGTTGGTAAGGGTGAAGAAGTGTCTAATTTGACATTTTCTGAGAGACTGTTAGACCCAGGAATATGCATGTAAATCATGATGACTATTGAAATGTGTGGTCAGGTTGATGGTGTTCCTTTCACTGTGTCTGTGGAACAAGAGACCATCTTGAATGATGGACTGCATTGAGCCTTGTGGGTTGGTGCCATATTCCCCCATCTCGACTCAAAACGGAATGCTCCAGTGTGTGTGTGTGTGTGTGTGTGTGTGCATGCATGTGTGTGTGTGCATGCGTGCGTGTGTTGTAGTTTGATGGTGCTAGGAATTAAGGCAAGAAAGTTGAGATGTTATGTGTCATTTAGCTTGCTGAGGAATCATTTTTTGTTGAGATATTTGTTGTTGCAGTCCTGTGTCGGTTATCATCCACATTGATATTTGGGGTGTAGACAGTTGTAGTTTGTCCCTTTTCATCACAGCATTGGCCTGGTGTATTTTGTTGCCTCGCTTCTTGTTGTTGTTGTTGTTATTGCAAGAAAGCAAGCAATTGGATTCCTTGTTTTGATCAGTTTGTGGTTTTCTATTTTTCACTCCCTCGTTTGTTCTTTTCCACTTCCCTTTCATCTCCCGCCCACTACAGAACTTGCTCACATGGGTCTTGACTCAGTGGAGTGTGAGTTCTTGCCCTGGTCAAAGGTGGAGTGGAGTCTGGTTGTAGCTCATGCAGTCAAGCACCTGGCCGTGGGTTACAGGAAAAGCCAGATCGTTGGCACTCTCTGAGATGAAACATTGGCTTGGGAATTGGGAGTTTTCCATGATGGTAATAAGTGATAACTGCCATGCCACTTTTGGTAATCTTAATTGGTTTGCCTTACACCAAATTCCTGGAGACGAAAGCATTCTAGGAACGCCTATGTGTAGATGCCTGAGTCAGGGACTCAAGCCTTGGTGTGTTTTCAAAAAAGTTCTGATCATGACTTGAAGACCCTTCCAAAATGGAACTTAGAAAGTGAGTGAGGAAATAACACACCTCTGGCACTGAGTATGGTCATCATGGCTGCCTGCTACTGGAGACCTCCACTCAGCGCCGACGTTGTCTCCAGGATCGCTTGGCTGTGAGTCTCAAACTTTGTCAGGCGTAAGGAATGGCATGAATCTCCAAGATGGCTTTCTCTCCAAGACCTCTGAGACGGTTTGGTGTGGGAGTCTGAGACTTTGCAAGTTGTGCATAGTGGCAGCCTTCCTTATCTGCCTGGACAACCAAGGGTAAGGCTTTACAAAGTCGGATAAAGCAAAAGTCGCAACCATGACAGAAATGTGAAAGTGAAAGTGAAAGTAAGGCTTGTAAACGTTCATGTGAGGCAACAACAAGCTTGCTTCCCTGTAATGCTCGGCTGAAAACGGGGTGTTGACAACAGTGCTAATGTCGAGTGCCATTTGCATGTTACAGCAGCATTGTTCTTTTGGTTGGGGTGATAAATTGTGTTGATATTGTATTTTTCATGCAGGACTTAGCCTAGATTGATTGCAGAAGACTGCGTTTGCACCTGAAGAATATATTCTTTTTTTCCAGAGCACTTTGACTAGTTATTTTCTAAATCAGTTTTGTGTTGTGTGGTAGCTCATGTTACTATGACGATGATGTATTAGCTTAGTAAGTTGTTTGAACGTTCAAAGCTTGCAATCATTTGCCTTTCCAACACGACTTTTGCCATCCCACCATTGCAGGGACGAAACCAGAGGTGAGACTGCGCCCCTCCTCGAGAGTGGGGAGCTTTCAGGTAAACCTGAGCTGCAGTCCACAGAGACTGCATGCTGCTTGGCAGTGCAAGGTGCTGTATGTCAACATGCTTCCTGGGAAAAGATTTGAGCCATGGGTCTTGGTGGAATGTGTCATCAAGGAATTGTGATGAGATGCCTACATGTTGAGTGCTGTGGTGTGTGTAATTGGTGGAATGTGTCATCAAGGAAATGTGATGAGATGCCTACATGTTGAGTGCTGTGGTGTGTGTAATTGGTGGAATGTGTCATCAAGGAAATGTGATGCCTACATGTTGAGTGCTGTGGTGTGTGTAATTGGTGGAATGTGTCATCAAGGAAATGTGATGAGATGCCTACATCTTGAGTGCTGTGGTGTGTGTAATTGGTGGAATGTGTCATCAAGGAAATGTGATGAGATGCCTACATGTTGAGTGCTGTGGTGTGTGTAATTGGTGGAATGTGTCATCAAGGAAATGTGATGAGATGCCTACATCTTGAGTGCTGTGGTGTGTGTAATTGGTGGAATGTGTCATCAAGGAAATGTGATGAGATGCCTACATCTTGAGTGCTGTGGTGTGTGTAATTGGTGGAATGTGTCATCAAGGAAATGAGATGAGATGCCTACATGTTGAGTGCTGTGGTGTGTGTAATTGGTGGAATGTGTCATCAAGGAAATGAGATGAGATGCCTACATCTTGAGTGCTGTGGTGTGTGTAATTGGTGGAATGTGTCATCAAGGAAATGAGATGCCTACATGTTGAGTGCTGTGGTGTGTGTAATTGGTGGAATGTGTCATCAAGGAAATGAGATGAGATGCCTACATCTTGAGTGCTGTGGTGTGTGTAATTGGTGGAATGTGTCATCAAGGAAATGAGATGAGATGCCTACATCTTGAGTGCTGTGGTGTGTGTAATTGGTGGAATGTGTCATCAAGGAAATGAGATGAGATGCCTACATGTTGAGTGCTGTGGTGTGTGTAATTGGTGGAATGTGTCATCAAGGAAATGTGATGCCTACATCTTGAGTGCTGTGGTGTGTGTAATTGGTGGAATGTGTCATCAAGGAAATGAGATGCCTACATCTTGAGTGCTGTGGTGTGTGTAATTGGTGGAATGTGTCATCAAGGAAATGAGATGAGATGCCTACATCTTGAGTGCTGTGGTGTGTGTAATTGGTGGAATGTGTCATCAAGGAAATGAGATAAGATGCCTACATCTTGAGTGCTGTGGTGTGTGTAATTGGTGGAATGTGTCATCAAGGAAATGAGATGAGATGCCTACATGTTGAGTGCTGTGGTGTGTGTAATTGGTGGAATGTGTCATCAAGGAAATGTGATGCCTACATCTTGAGTGCTGTGGTGTGTGTAATTGGTGGAATGTGTCATCAAGGAAATGAGATGCCTACATGTTGAGTGCTGTGGTGTGTGTAATTGGTGGAATGTGTCATCAAGGAAATGTGATGAGATGCCTACATCTTGAGTGCTGTGGTGTGTGTAATTGGTGGAATGTGTCATCAAGGAAATGTGATGAGATGCCTACATCTTGAGTGCTGTGGTGTGTGTAATTGGTGGAATGTGTCATCAAGGAAATGAGATGCCTATATCTTGAGTGCTGTGGTGTGTGTAATTGGTGGAATGTGTCATCAAGGAAATGAGATGCCTACATCTTGAGTGCTGTGGTGTGTATAATTGGTGGAATGTGTCATCAAGGAAATGAGATGCCTACATCTTGAGTGCTGTGGTGTGTGTAATTGGTGGAATGTGTCATCAAGGAAATGAGATGAGATGCCTACATCTTGAGTGCTGTGGTGTGTGCAGCTGGTGGAAGAAATGTTCAAAATGCAACTCAATTCATATTTTGCTAATTGGCTCTGCATGTGTGGTTAACTATGGCCAGGATTTTGAAGATGCCATGCACGTGGGTGGCAATGGATGAGTTTTCTAAACATACTGTACCGGTAGACAACCATAGGTATATGACCTTTTCACCTCGAAAAAAGATTTGCAAAATCATCCCACACACGTGGCTTAATAGCATCAGCCAATGAAAAGGCTCCATCTATAGCGTCATGGCCAGTGAAAGGGAGGCAACTCTCCCTGTTTCCTGCACATGCGCATAGATACCATGATGCAACCACGTGCCACCACTTTTCGACNNNGTCGAAAAGTGGTGGCACGTGGTTGCATCATGGTATCTATGCGCATGTGCAGGAAACAGGGAGAGTTGCCTCCCTTTCACTGGCCATGACGCTATAGATGGAGCCTTTTCATTGGCTGATGCTATTAAGCCACGTGTGTGGGATGATTTTGCAAATCTTTTTTCGAGGTGAAAAGGTCATATACCTATGGTTGTCTACTGGTAAGTATGCTAGGAAAACATAGAAATTAGTTTAAATTTCTTAAAATTTGTTGAGTGATCTACGCATGCTGTATCATGTGCATGTCATTCATAGTGATGAAGAAACATCAGGTTTTGCTTCAGCACCAAGAAACCATTTTCTCATGAAGTAAATGAGATATAATGTTTGAAGAGGCTTCATTATACAAGCCTTTATTTTGTCCACAAAGTTCTTTTCATTTTTCTAATTTGGCTCTCACGACTTACTGACATTGTAAAATATGGTGTGACCTCTTTTTGTCACAAGTCCACAGTGATGAGCTATTATATCATATACTTCATTGTGTCTGAGATATGCACAGCAAAGTAAAGTTCAGAGCATGCAAGCATAATGCTATGTAGATTTTCCTCAATAGTTAGTATGTATTAGGCCCTCAGTTCACTGGAGAGATTCCCCCCCTGCTCTTTAAAGAAAATCTATGATGTATGATAAATCTCTGTCTGGCAAACAATGTCATGTTGATGCTCCATTGCTGTCGCTCTATCCATAGTATAGGAAGCTCTGATCACAGTATCATTGCAGGTGTATGGGATCCTAAGTGAACTTTCTGTTTACATTCTCCATGGGGAAAATTAACATTCTGGGGGAACCGAAGCCTCTCTGTAGTCAGGTGTCCAGGGATGCGACAAATGACAGTGTCTGTCTGTGGAGCATCTCCCCAGTCTGGCAGTGCAGTGCAGTGTGTTGTGTGACTCCAGACGCTGCAGCCCCAGGTGCGGCGCTGTGGAGTGGAGCTGTGCCCCATGGCCGCCATTCCCGGGGGCCGCATCGAGCACTACCTGGGCAACTACAGCTTCTTCTTCATCAGGGAAAGCACGTCCATGAAGGAGGTGAGGTACCATGGCTGCCTGGCGGCTGTCCATCTCAAAGTGACTCTGCTCCTCTTTTTTCCAACTTCGCAGTTAACTCCGAGGTGTGACCGCCGTGCATGCTGGTGAGCTTCT
>JAWQFJ010001973.1:34882-39882 GCA_034096865.1 Theodoxus fluviatilis | reverse complement strand
CATGGTGCCCGTGGTTGCTCGCTCTGCAGCCCTCCTGTCTCTCTAGGAGTCCCCATTGGTTTGGGGCCTTTCATACCATTGGAGAGAATCTTAACGACATGCCACTTTCTGCAATAAATTTTATTAACCTTAATATATTTGTGATGTTGATTCTTCAGAGGTATTCATTTTCTCGTGGAGAAAGTTTTCGATCAACTCCTGCTACTCCTATTTAGAAATAAATCTGTTGTGTTGTTGACTCGGACTCGCAATTGTTACGTGAATGGCAAATACTTTTCTTTAATTCTATCCAACATCAGCAAACGAGGGTGCTGATGCCTTAATCATAATTTACTATTGACTGCTTTTTATTCATTTGGACAAAGACAAAAGGACAACGATAGTCAGTAGGGGCTGTGCTCATGACCATGTGACCTGTTTTTGGCAGTTTACCCAAAAGGACGCTTTGGAGAACGGTGTCAGGAGAGCTGCCACTGCGCTTCCGGTGTGTGAGATCATGTGACCGGACACTGTGAGGGCGCATGCTTTCCAGGATTCGTAGGAGACTTCTGCGAAGACGGTGAGTCGTGTAAGACATACGTTGGAGTGCAATTATTGCGTTATCGTGGTGCTGAGAGATTTGCTGCTTAAATCAGGTGCACGTTCTGAACTCGTTCGAATTTGTTTCAACAGTTAAGGACTTCCATGTATATCTGAATTGTACAACATATCGAATAATTATATGTTCACAAAGGAGCGACGTAATTTCAATTACTTCTCTCCAACACAATTTTAATCCCCGTCATTTTCTTCTTATCCCATTTTGTGTGTGTTTATTCCTGTTGAATCAACATCGAACAGAAGAGTATTCTGCACAACCAAAATTACCTTTAACCCGAGATATACCGTACAGCGTCGTCCGTTTCTCACTTCTCTCTCTCTCTCTCTCTCTCTCTTTCTCTCTCTCTCTCTTTCTCTATCTCTCTCTCTCTCTCTCTCTCTCTCTCTCTCTCTCCCCCCCCCCCCCCCCTTTCCCCTCGCCATCCCATGCTTGAAAAAACGTCAAATGTAAACGCAGTTGCGAGTCTCATAATGTCACTCTCATACTGGAAAAGATGTTTCGATATGGTGCGTGATATTCTACATGTAGTTAGATGTTGCAGCATGATGCTAACTCGTGTCTTAATGAAATGGCCTCTCTGCCTGCAGTCTGTCCCCAATGGACGTTTGGCCAGAACTGCAGCAGAGTGTGTCACTGCAAGGGGGCACCATGTGACCCCAGGACGGGACTCTGCGTGGGAGAATGCGCCGCAGGTTGGACTGGAGACTCGTGCTCCCAAGGTGAGTACATGTGGTACTTCACATAATTCTTGACAGACGTATTGTGCCTTCAGGTAGCAGTACCCAGTAATCATAATTTTTTTTGTCGGTTGACTTTTAGGGATGCACATTTCTCGCCCGACGGCTTGTACTTTTAAAGTGCTGTCTACCTGTTTTGTGTTTGCATAAATTATACTAATTAATTTTCCAATGTGGCTGCCGATGCAATACATTTTTGCCAGTTTTTGAAACAATACCAGAAAAGGAGCTCATGATAGAAGCTTTTAACTTTGCACAGAAATACAGTACGCACGGTGGCATGTCCTGACCCCAAATAAAGACAACTATTCGGAGCATTTCAATTTAACACAGTTTCACATCTGAAGTTACATGAATTGAGTCGCTTATTACAGAATCAAAATCCTGTAACTTTGACATACAGTAAGGAAGATACAGTTTTGAGTATGGGTCATTCCATGAAGCAGGCTAAATGAACTAAAAATACAATGTTTCAACATAGCGGTGAAAACCTGGAAACTGAGATAAGTACATTTGAAGTTCTCATTCCTCATTTTGACAGATGACAGTTGGTGTCTTCCTCCCAACTGTTTACTACAACATCTAAATTTATTCCAGAAACAAAGCATACAGTCACATTCTACATTGTATTTACTACAAATTGATATGAAAAATATATTTCAGGCCATTGTTTACAAACATACTTTTTCTTCTGGATACTACTACCTTAAATTGGTGTGTGTACGACATGCGACGAACTTGAACACTGGCCATGAATCTTTATGTTAAGCACTGCATAGAGAGTTTGATTTTGTACAACGAATTACATTCGGATTGTGTACAACATTGCCATTGGTGGAACATTGCTTTTAAATAACGTGTGCACTCACATCCCGTGCTCAACGTGTGCACTGTACTCGACAGTCAACCGTAGTCTCATAAGTGACACTGACAGCCACAGACAACACTCAGCATGTACACTGCACACGAAACTCGTTTTGCCTCCTTGCATACAGCACTCAGGAAAACGCTTTTCAATTTAGAATGCGCATGCAATTAAAACGGAGTGCACAGATTCTGCCATGATTCACCTAGAATCATTCTGGATGAAACAACAACGTGTGCTACTATCTGATTCATTCCCGAATTCCCTTTTCTTTAACAGAACGTCGGAAAAATGTCTCTTGGAGAGGTAGATCTCACAAAATACGCTCCTTTCTTTTCTATTCCTGTTTAACACTGCGGCTGCATGCATAATGACAGATGCGTATGTTGTGAAGATTCTCGAACATGCTCGAGTGTCGCGGCACAGTTGGTTTTTTTGTATATCGGTCAGGTCATTGACCCGGACCCGCGACCGAGTTTACGCTAAAATTGTCTTGTTGAGTCACGTGACGTCATTCCTGAAGCTTCGAGGCAGTGGAGCAGATTGTAGGGTGTTCGCGAAAGGTCTAGAACCTGTGTTTATGTATATAAGCAGTGACAGAGCGACAGATAGACACGGCTGAGAGACGAGCAGCATATATGACAGAGTTAAGGTGAGAGCTTAACTTTGTACGGAGCAAGTCCTCTGCGACGCTTTGCGTAGAGTGAAGCGAGTTGTTACCACGATTATGGTGTGCTGATTTTCACCACTGTACTTTCATCAGTGCGTGAATAAAGTTTACCAAAAACGACCACCAGTGTTTGTCACTTCGACTTCCCAGCGCAAGCCAGGAGAACCCCCGTACATCAGGATATTGCAAGAGAAGAGTGCAACACGTACTTAAGCAGAGCATGCATCCGTTTGCCTGCCTGAAACGTTCTCTCTTCGCCCTTGTCAGTTTCTAAATATGTCGACCTAGGAATAATGCCTGCTCAGCAAAAAGTTGTAACAAGCCACAGCCTGCTGTCTTGTCCTCCGATGCATCTTCTCTGCACTGTCATTGCTAACCTCTGTGCGCTACCCATCCATCAGCCGTGAACTGGTCCGTGCTAGATTTAAATCTATGCTACAACACTCGATTCAGTCTGAATGCTGACGTTTCTTCTTTGTCTGTAGGTGCTGGAAAAGGTAGATTTCACAGAAACAGTTAACGCGAACTTGACGACGAAAGAATATTACAAAACTAATGTTATCTTATGGCAATGCACGTTTGAAATGTCCATTTGAGCACATACTGACACGCGTAAGGATTTGCGCACACATCAGAGCAAACACACACTCACACATGCACGAGCACGCACGCACGCATTTACACATATCCCGAAATGAAAATGATTATCATTTTAAAGTTAGAACCTACATGTATCACCTTACATTGCGGATTCAAAGTTGGTGCAGCAAACTGCTCTACTCCGAAGATCACAGAGTAAATTCTACAAGTAAATGGCGTACCGCATCTGACAACAGAGGGAGAGTGCTTGCATGAAGAAGAGTGGTGACCCTCTATGTGTGCCTCATACCCATGCCTTGTTGCAGAGTGCAGCCCTGGCCGTTTCGGGGAGGACATCCTGTACATGTGTCACTGTGACGGTGTCGCCTGTCTCCCGGGCAACGGCACGTGCAGCGGCAACTGCTTTCTCGGATGGAGGGGAGACAACTGCAGCCTGGTGAGTACCGACCTCCCTGTCTGTTGGTCACAGTGCTTGAAGTGATAAGGTCCGCGTCAGAAGTATAGAAAATGAAGAAGCCAAGCATCAAAGAATTCTTTGTACCACAAACTGCTGGGCCTCCATCTGAGGTCCTGGAAACCTTTTCAACTTTGACCATGCCCCGCAAAGGGGTTGTGTTCTACATGTATCCACTGGGAACCTCCATATACCTGACCTTCTTATGATGGTCTTTGAAATCTCGGCATTTGAACGAGAACGAGACTGCCAACAACAGGCAGTTTACCTATCAAAATGGCGGTCGACGTTCGAATGGGACAAGATTTGTTGAACTATTTGAATACAGTGCCGGCGTGAAACACTTATCGCCGAGTGAAGAACATGTCGCGATATATCACATGGTCATCGGTATGTCACGTGACTGTAAGGACGAGATTTCAAAGACCGAGTACTCTGTCCCCGTGGACAGAGTACTCCGAGTACTCTGTCCCCGAATGTGGTTGACAACGACCATTTCAGCGTCAGTTATCTCAAAGCAAAAATCAATTCAAGAACTGACAATTACATACAACTGTTAGAAACCTTCTTCTAGTTGATTGTGACTACATTGCGCCTGTTTTAACTAATGAGAAACTTCAGTTCATTTTAAATTCTCCATTTCTGAAGATGGATGTTTAAAAACAGATATCTATGTTCGTGCTGCAACACACTTTGCTCATTCCATCTCTCTCGACTCTCTTGTTCCTCGGTGTGTCAAGTCTGTTGTCTTGATTTTTTTAATGAGGCAGTTTCTGCTGCGACTGCTTGCAGCGTGCGATGACGGCTGGTGGGGACCCGGATGTCTGCAGAGGTGTGGCAACTGCTCCCTGCCCTGTCTCAAGGACTCTGGCCTCTGCTCTCTCCACTGCTCCAAGGGATGACAAGGACCCCGCTGTGCTGTGTGTCCTGTGTGTGCGTGTGTGTGTGTGTGTGTGTGTGTGTGTGTGTGTGTGTGTGTGTGTGTGTGTGTGTGTGAGTGTGTGTGTGTGTGTGTGTGTGTGTGTGTGTGTGTGTGTGTGTGTGTGTGTGTGTGTGTGTGTGTGTGATGTGTG
>JAWQFJ010001973.1:24882-29882 GCA_034096865.1 Theodoxus fluviatilis | reverse complement strand
TCAACCAGGAAAGCAGCAAGGAGAAGATGAAACGGTCAGGTACGTTACCGATCGGGGAAAGCTGGGATATCCAAGAGGCAAAACTCCAGCACAACTAAGTACACCCACACCCACATATTACTAGTCTAATCCACGACAAGGCGACGCCTCAGCGGGAAAGTGTCCATTGGTCAACTATTGACTCTGGAAGGACGGCGCCTACGGATCCAGCAACGAGCAGAACGAGTCTCTGTGAGAAAGGAATGGTCAGAAATTCCACGTGGAGTCCAGCAACACATTTGGAAGGGAGGTTATCACGTGTGTTTCGGATCGTCGAAAAGGAAAACTGAGATGGATCCTCCACAATGTCGACTGTTTCCCTCTTTCCCGAGCTCCACTCCTCCCCTATCAGTGTGTGTGTGTGTGTGTGTGTGTGTGTGTGTGTGTGTGTGTGTGAGCATGTGTGTGTATGTGTGTGCATGTGTGTGTACGTGTGTGTGTGCGTGTGTGTGTATGTACGTGTATGTGCGTGTATGTATGTGTGCGTGTGTGTGTATGTGCGTATGTATGTGTGGGTATGTGTGTATGTTTGGGTATGTGTGTATATGTGTGTGTATGAGTGTGTGTGTGTGTGTGTGTGTGTGTGTGTGTGTGTGCAGATGTTACAATTATCTGCCACGGCCTTACACCAACGTTCGTTCCCACGTGCTTCCCCCAAGATCCGGTACACACGTCACCTACAGTTAGCGCTTATTTCACCTCACATCACCTCAACGCTTTATCACATCACACAGGTAAAACAACGGCTGGTGCGCAGGTCAATCACGTGATGCACTACCCTCTATCCACTCTCAGCCATATTTCTGTCACAATTAGTCTTCGCCCTCTACAGGAGCCGCCGCTACCCCTGGACAAGCTAGGATGGAATAACAGGAATTGATGTTTCCCCATCCGAGGAGCGGCAGTAGGACCTTGCATCGTCGGTTTGTGGCGGAGAGTTGGAGTTCCAGCAAAGACACTCACACACATTCGGACAAGGAACGAGAATAAATGAAGAAAATGATTCCCTTCACAAAACATCACACATAACGTTACCACAGCGCAGACTATGTGATCACTGCTGGTTTCTGGCTGATCCTGACATCAACAGCTGTGGTCTCCGATCGCTTTGACACTGCCGCGCTGTCGAGCTGGAAGTTTAGAGTAGCAGAGATGCGACTTGAAAAGCTCCAGAGCGTGATCCTCAGAAGTCGACGGAAACATTCAGGACAAGTGACGCAGACATCCCGTGGTTTCCATTGTGAATATTATATCCCATCAGGCCTCGTCCCCTAGTCAAGCTTCAACCACTCTTGGAGGAGGCTCAGATTCAAGAATAGTGTCTTGTTCGCATGAGGGCACTTGCAGCATTTAGTCACAATGCACTGTAGCTTTGCTTGTTTTGATGTTTGGAGTTTGCGTTTCCAAAAGATCCCCACGGCCTTTTAGAGTGGAGTCTGTCGTTCGTTGTCCACTATCAAAAAGAGATTAAACACTACAGAAAGCGATGAAAACGCAAAGAGGAGGGCGTTGACAACATTATCCAGTAGAGATGTGGTGCGACAGCATGATGGCGACAAAAATAGTAACCCGTGGAAAACAGTGACGGAAGTCATCGCAGAGTTATCTGCGAGGGACGTGCTTTATGCAATTTACCGCTCCTGCACCTGTTCTTCGCATGGAATATATTCCGACAAACGACGCATTAGTTGCTTTACGAGGTTTTGGTGCATTTGTGTAGTTTAACACATGATGTAGCGTTCAAAAAAGTTTTTCCCCGTGTAAAGCCGTCTCCCCTGCCGGAAATAATATGGGAGTCACCTCCCTGTAGTCTGTTTGTAGTCTGGTTTTATAAAACGCGACCGTTGACTGACTTGGCACGCCCGGGGAGTTATGCTAAGATCCGGCCGCGTAAATATATCTGCGTTTTGTGACAAACGTCTTGCTCGGCGGTACTGTACTCCATGCACCTTAACGGTGCGCGTGATTCGGGTGTAATCTTAAGCTAAACGACGTTCCGAATGTTTCCGACTTCGACCATTTCAGCAGCGCCAATAAACGTCGTTTAGCTTAAGATTACACCCGAATCACGCGCACCGTTAAGGTGCATGGAGTACAGTACCGCCGAGCAAGACGTTTGTCACAAACGCAGATATATTTACGCGGCCGGATCTTAGCATAACTCCCCGGGCGTGCCAAGTCAGTCAGGCGGAGTGGCGGGTGCCGTCTCTTTTTAGAGTTGAATTTTCAGAAAATCCCTCGCAGATAACTCTGCGATGACTTCCGTCACTGTTTTCCACGGGTTACTATTTTCCACTAGAGATGTGGTGCGAGATGTGGTGCGACAGCATGATGGCGACAAAGATGCAGAGTACACCAGACGCTGTAGCAAGAGTTTCTCTGCAGCAGGACACCTCACACGCCGTCTTCCTCGTCTTGGGTTGACCAAGAGGTATCGTACAGGCTGGAGGCCGCAGATGCGTCTTCACGGCTTGGATAGAGCCGTCTCGGGACGCGCCTCCAGGAGGAGGCAGGATCGGAAACAGGGAGACGAGCCGGAGGAAGTGGACATGGCGTGGGTGGTGAAGTCACGGTCAGCAACTTGGTTGGCCCCACAGGGACAACTTTGGGACGGATGTCACGCACTGACGACTGTTCAGGTTGGGAGGCGGGGAGACGAGCTGGAGAAAGTGGACACAACGTCTGCGGAGTCGGGGTCAGCAGCAGGGATTGCATCCAAGATGCAAAGCTGGTGTGGTAGTCGGACAATGGGTCCTGTGCTGACCCCACCTCCCTGTCTTCGCCCTGGCGACCGTTCTCACGCTCAGGGCAAGCTTTGGTATCAAGGCCACGGGAATAGCAGTCTTCTGGTGAGGAGACTGGGGTCGCGGTTGTGCTAGAGCTGTTGCCATGACGCCCGAGAATCAAACCGTCATAGCCAAAGAGAACGCCTGACCATAAATGGTCAGGACGTGTCACGAGTGGAGAATCCTTGGGCTTTTCATAACTGAAGAGGCCGTCGAACGACGAAGTGTCGCGGGCCGCGCAAGGTGGCCTGCTCGACTGAAACTGACCCTGTGCTGCAGTTTCCTCATTCCAAAAGCTGTCGCCCATTTTGAAAGAGTGGGTCTGCGTATCATTGCTTGCAGACTCCTTCCGGACATTCGCGGCCAGACGTGGGGTTGCTTGCAGTAACTTGAATGCGTCTTCCATCTGCTCGATGACATTCATGCGGCGACCCGCTCGTAGGACGCGAGAGTCGTTTGGCAGGCGACGTTGTATCTGACCGAAGTCGACCTTGTACAGACTGTTGTAGGGAACAGAAGTCATGTCATCGTTGGTGAAGAAACGCACAGATGCCAACGCCTGGGTGAGATACAAGTCCCAGTCCGTCCCGGCATTTTGGACTTTGTCGAAGATGAAGGTCCATATGTAGGTCAGTACCCTGATCGACCTTGGATTACAACGTTTGTAGGTGAGAGGATATTTCTCCAGGCGAATCTTCAGTGTCTTGAGAGTTTTCGCGAAGACTTCTCTCAGTGTGTCGGGCACATAGTCCGTAATGAGTGTGTCAATGTAGCCATAACGCGGAAGAATGTTGTTGGCTAAGGCGAAGGCCAAGGTATTGCCTGCCGTGTTGGGAAGGGGAAACGCCTCGGGCCACTCACTGTAGTGGTCAACAAAAACTACGATGTAGCGGTTTCCGGAGGGAGTCTGGGGTAAGGGGCCGAAAACGTCCATGCTGGCCGTCTTAAATGGGAAAGAGGCATTGTCCACTTCGTGTCCGGGGGTGTTCTTTAACTGACATGTCGGACAAGACTGAATATAATTCTCTGCGAACTCGTTGATGTTCGGCCAGTGGTAATGTGCCCAAATATTGTAGACAGTCTCGGCAGTGTTCGGGTGATCCATGTGGTCATGGCACAGGCAAAGGACTTCATTTCGGAGGCGAGCGGGCACGTAGAGGCGGACCGTTGTTCCGGAGGTATAGTACAACCAGTCCTTATTGACCGAGAAACCTTCCACGAGGCTTTTGCCAGAGGACGTTTGCAAGGCCTCCAAGATCTTTGCGACTTCTGGGTCCACTTGTTGTTCTTGCTTGATTTTTGCCTTCAGGAGGGAGAAGGTTGTACTGGGATTGTTTGGAGACTCCATAATCAGAGACGGGCTGCTGCCAGGAGAGGGTTGCTGGAACCGCTTGCCGTACCTTCTTCGACGCAAGGCTTTCTGAGCGCGACGCGGGCAGCTGCGCTGGACGTGACCGATTCCCCCGCACTGCCAACAGTCTCTCGGCTGATTGTTGTCACTGGTCATCTGGCTGGTGACAGATGCACAGGAAACGCCGTCGGTGGAGTCCGCCGCCTCAGAATCCCCGTGCTGCCAGCTCGAGTCGCCACTGGAGGATTCGGCAACTTTGTCATTCATCTGTAAAGTTTGGAGGTGGAAAGCAATGGTGCACAATCTCTTTTCGCACGTCTACGAAACGTTGTCTGTTGAGTGTCTCTGAAGTGTGGATCCGACTCCGTGGCAAAACCTGCGCTGCAGGAGTTTTCCGGTACAGTTTACGCAGTGTCTCTGAAAAGTAACAGGAAGCGGGGTTAGTTAGAATTGAATAGTAACGCTTCGAGCATAGTACTTATCGCTCTGATAAAGGCAACGGGGACGAGCAATATAATGCATAAATGGGAGTCAATGACTAACTTTCACTTGTTTCATGCTCATATTTCAAATATGCGGTGTGGCTGTCCTCCGTAATTCATAAGCAAAATGACACTTTTCTTCATAACCCATTTGGAAGGCGTGTGTTTTTTCCCTTTCATTTTAGCTCCATAACAGACTGCGAAGCTGACGAAATTTGCCGCAATCAACGGAATGGTCAAGACGCTTCGTTGGGGCATCGACGGTGTGTCTGACAGACGTGACCACTCGCGTCCAATAGTTTACAATGAACAGCCTATAACATAGTCTGCGATGAACGACAC
>JAWQFJ010001973.1:4882-19882 GCA_034096865.1 Theodoxus fluviatilis | reverse complement strand
TCTTTCGAATTTATCTGCCACAGTTTCGGTTGAGTTGCCCGAGGTAGATAGCGTTGCATCATCTGCAAACATGTCACATGAGACCTTTCTATCTGTGATGGACAAGTGTAGGTCATTTATGAATAAGCAGAATAACAACCGTGGAAACGCACCCATCCAATTCGACGCATTATTGTCGACTATCCAGAAAGAACTGAAAGAACTTCACTGTTGTGTGACCATGAATATGAAGAGCTGGTTTATCTAACACAATGCCGTGATGTACCATGTCAAAGACTTTCTTAAATTTAGGAAGAATCCTATCACGTCTGAGGTGTTTATGGGGTGCAGCTAGGTGTCTGTCAGGCGGGATAGCGCTGTGTGGTAGGAATGTTATGGTCGAAATTCTGACTGGAGTGGATGAAAAAGATTGTGCCGAACACACACACACACATACATACACACACACACACACACACACACACACACACACACACACACACACACACACACACACACACACACACACACACACACACACACACGCACTTGGAGCTGATGTCATTGAAAAGATACTCTCTTATACAAAATGATACTCTGAACAACAGAAAAACGGTCTTATGACGAGTAACACGTTGCCCTTTGAGTGCACGCGCGCGCACACGTGTGTGCGTGTGTGCGTGCGTGTGTGTGTGTGTGCGTGTGTGCGTGCGTGTGTGCGTGTGTGTGTATGCGTGTGCGTGTGTGTGTATGCGTGTGCGTGTGTGTGTGTGTGTGTGTGTGCGTGTGTGTGTGTGTGTGTGTGTGTGTGTGTGTGTGTGTGTGTGTGTGCGTGTGTGTGATCCCATTCTCACTGGAAGATGTCGCGCGGTGTTTGCTGGAAGGAATGCTGAAGTCCCATGGTGTGAGATGACACTACATGTTCATGCATGTTCGTGCATCTAATACCAATCTCTCTTATTCCACTTTAAATGCACGAGTGGAATCCCGTGATGCAATGGTTTTAACTTATACGCTCGTAGGCAATTTGAAGTGTCAGGTCACACCTTGAAAAGAGTATCTGCGAATAGAAATTATCAATGTTTTTACAGCTCAGTAAAGTAGGCTCGATAAAATGATAACGCGTCATGTGCCGCCTACTACGGAAAATATATTTAAAAGTTTAACCCAACGCTACAGTGCATTTGCGTGTAATTCGTTTTAGAATATTGCAGAAACGTCAAGAAAGCTAAACCTCGGCTCACCAATTTCAAGAAACATGAACATAAGAGGACGCTCGAGATAAACAGAATCAGACGCACCTACGGCTAATGAGCAAGAAACGTAGACAGCGCCTAGCCCTCTAGATTCTCTCGAGATACTACGCCTAACAAACGCGCCCATGGATCAACGTGAAAACGCAATCAATATGTCTATGCCAATATAGATTTGTCAGCTTGGTGACTCGACCTGCATTCGGAAAGTACTCGTCACACATTGCTACATGGAGCATTCACATCGATAAGATAAACGACCTGCATATCACGCAGATTTATGTTGTTTAAACATTTCTATCCGTTCACACGACTTTATGGAACATTCAACTCGAATACGTTCCATAATTCCCATTTATTCACACATGCAGTTTAGGATCTTTACACCAGAGCTGCTTAGCAATGCTTGTCAGTTCTCAGACCTGAATATTTTGGCTTATATGGGGCGTCACGACGAATCTTACGTGCATCGCCCTGTAGCAAAGGAATATACTTGTCTCACTGTTGTCTTAAACAAATGAACGGTTTCTGTACTTGTTTCTGCAACGTGACGCAGTCTCGCATCCCATATTGTAGGACAAAAAGATCTTCTAAAGCTCACTGTTTCAAACAAATAAACGGTTTGGGGAGCGTCCAAAGTCAGGGTGCTGCAGCTGTGAGTGATCACCATTGGTCCCCTCGAATGAAAAGCTCTAAATGTCAGCCAGAAAACCACGTCTGTTTAGATTTAATGGCTGTGAGAAGTTTCCACTCAATTCAGTTAACATGTTTTGGTCTACGATAGATACGTATTCAGTGAACATTTGGAAATATTTGTATCTACCTCTTAGAGTCGCAAAATAAACAAGTAACCCACTTGAAAACGTGTGTTCATTTGAGCACACGCAAGTAAGCAACACTAGCACTCGAAGGCGTCAAATGCATGTGCACTAAGACGCAGGCACACAGCTACACACATGCACTCAATCATTCTCACTCACGCTCAGTCACGCTCACCCTCTAGCTTGCTCGCTCGCTTGCTGACTCAGTCACTCACTCACATATGCTCACTCCCTCACTCGCTCACTTATTCACTCATTATCTCACTCATTATCTCACTCATGTACTCACTCCCATATTCATTCACTCACATTCACACGCGCACGCGCGCAGACTGAAACGAACATCGACACACCGGTACACAACGATCTCACAAACATGACAACGCACTCTGCCAGAAAATCGTGTTTCCAGAGGAGTATTGATAGCAAATATTTAAATGTTTTTAACGTTTAGTTCATCATCGAATGGTGGGACAAACAATTTCGTAACAATGCTGTTGTGTATGAGAAATTAAAACTTTTAAAAAACCTGACGTTGCGAAGCCTGAGATGGTCTCTTAATACATCAACTCCTCTTCAATTGGCAGTGCTTGGCAGAAATGAGAATATACATGCATCGCATCGAAAATATATACTCTCGTACTACAAACTTTTTGTCTTTTTTATTTCCCTTTCCGATGCAGGAAAATGATGATGTTTTCATACAACCTTGACCTAATTTTGTCAACCTCCTAGAAAGGTTAATGTCAGTTTCCAAATCACGTATACATATAATTTAGAAGCCAAGCCAAGACCAAGTGAATAAGTGGTAAACGCTTCGTCGATGTCGTCGTCGTTGTTGTCGTCTTTGTTGTCGTCGTTGTTGTCGTCGTCGTCGCTGTTGTCGTATCGTCGTCATCGTTGTCGTATATGTTATTATCGCTGTTGTAGTCGTCGTTGTCGTCGTCGTTATCGTTGTCGTCGTTGCTGTTATTTGTCGTCATTATCGCTGTCGTCGTCGTTGTTGTCATCTTTATCGTTGTCGTCGTCGTTATCGTTGTCGTCGTTGCTGTTATTTGTCGTCATTATCGCTGTCGTCGTCGTTGTTGTCATCTTTATCGTTTTCGCCGTCGTTATCGTCATTGTTGTTATCGTCGTCGTTATCGTCATTGTTGTTATCGTCGTCGTTATCGTCGTCGTTGCTGTTATTTTGCCTTGGGCAAAGGCTGTTGTTGTTTGTTGACTCCAGCCAAAAACCAAGGCTACAGCAAAATTTTGTTATGTTGTACTGTCATGTGGGGATTATCTTCAGCCGTGGTAAGCTCCTAACATAACAACTGGCATTCTCTGGAGACAGAGATCAAATCCCCTGAAGACGGAGTGTGGCTGCCTATATGGCGGGGTGTTCATAACAGTCACACACGCAATCATCTCACCCACTTGGGTGATCCTGGGAGTGTTTAGCCCAGGTACGCAGCAACAACAACTACAACAACAACGTTGCTGTTATTTGTCGTCATTATCGTTGTCGTCGTTGTTGTTGTCATCGTTATCGTTTTCGTCGTCGTTATCGTTGTTGTTGTCATCGTTATCGTTTTCGTCATTGTTGTTTTTGTTGTCGTTGTCGACGTCGTCATCGTTGTTGTTGTTTTTGTCTTTGTGATCAATATCGTTGTCATTGTTGTTTTGTCATTGTTGTCTCTGTCATTGTTGTCATCGTCGTTGTCGTTGATTCTGAAGCGTGAAAGGAATTGACATTGGAGCCTCTTGGACATGAATTGCAGCTTCACATTACCCAATGTGTTTCCCTCAGCGGAAACACTGCGTGCACTGTGTTGTCTGTATCTCACTGGTTATTCAGGATTTAAGTATAGTGCGGTACTTGTGCAGCTAGTGCATTTACATTTTGTTGATACATTGTACTTTGATTCCATGTCATGAATACAAAAGTAATCTCTCTCTCTTTCTCTCTCTCTCTCTCTTCTCTCTCTCTCTCTCTCTCTCTCTCTCTCTCTCTCTCTCTCTCTCTCTCTCTCTCTCTCTCTCTCTCTCTCTCTCTCTCTCTCTAAGTGTATGAAGTAGGGTAGCCAAGTAAAAAACACACCAATGTACATGCGAATAAAATATATCGTCACGCCAGAGCTACCAAAAAAAACCTGCATAAAAAGATTGGGGATTGCCTGATGTCAAACGACAAGTAACATTCTGCTTTTCCCCCACATATTGTGTTTCAAATACACGGACTGCGTTGTAATGGCAAATCTGGCTAGAAGAAGGAATGAGGCAACAACATAGTTTTATGTTGTTTGTCAAATGTTCACGTTTGCCAATCGTATTTAGAACTCGACTTACTTTTCGATTATTTGGATTTCCGAGTACTCAGCTTACCCTAAACCTCTTTGACACTGAAACATGACTGCATTAAAGAAGAAATGTCCGTTGGTTTCGATCGAGTCTCTGCCGACATCGGGTCTGGGTCCAAAGCAGCTCTCACGATGGGAAGGAATCAATATATGAAGCTTTTGGTGGCTTTTCTCGCCATTGCAACCTGGTCTCTCCATCTTGCGGTTGTCGGTGAGTGTGTCCTTTAGTGCCAAATTCCGTCGAATATCTTCGCATGCTATCTTCATTTGCATGCAGCAGAACTCTGAAACAAAGCGAATATAGACCTAACCAAAGTTACAGCGTAGTCGTGTGCGTTCACTCTGCAATTTGGTATCGAAGCGTGTCGTCAAGATTAGACCCTCATGCACGACATGAAACCTCTGTCCAATTTTCGCATTCTGAGTTCTTCATAAACTTTTAATGTGTTTCATTCTTTTATACTATGAGGACCTTTTTAATGCCATCTGCTTTGCCTATCTTACCGGCTGTTGAAGACAGTATCTTCCAGATTCAACGCTTCGAGAGGAGTAGAATTTCATATCTGAAATGTTCTCCTTGCAAATTTTCTCACCAACCCGGTATGTATCTCACAGAAACTACATTTGTAGAAATCTTGTTTGCTTCATAAAATCCGAAAATTTTAAAAAGATGTTTAAAAGTGCTTTTATTGATTTATTACTCGTTACGTGTCTGTGCAAGTTTACACCAACAAATGGCAGGAAGGAAATTTACTATAATTTTGTAGAATTTGTGCAACTGAATAAAAGTAAACACATTCCTGCACATACAAAAATTAACATTCATTCGAACATTGCACTCCATGTCTTTAACCATAATGCTGATTCAAAATGTCAAAGGCATGAACTGCAATCGTCAGGTACTCTTGTTGTAACGATTTACGCTGCACGTCACTTTGAACCAATCAGAGATAACGGTTCCCCGTAGTAAAAGAACGTGTGTATTGTCCGATTATCGTCAGAGCAACTATTTTCTTACCTTATTCACATTAAAGTATCTGACTTTGAATAACCATGTGATACATAATGTCAGTGATATTGGTTTTGTTAGGTACATTTTTGGATTGAAAGGAGAAATAAAGAGAAATACCTCATTCCATTTCTAGAGTCAATGGACTAGATTTTAAAAAATTAAGACACTCAAATGTAAATTTAGACATTTTAGAAATTAGTCATGACTATATTTGAAAAAGGTAAACTTTGAAAATCCCCAAATTGCTGTACGAATACTGTTACAATGTAGTTTGTCTCAAACCCGAAAACACTCATGTGATTTTCTATTCATTAATTTATCATGGAGGGTAACATTCGGAAATAAAATTCTCTCGCTTTAAAACTTTTACGTGTCAGCATTGTTGGCAATAAAACAATCTAATTCTTGCGACATAACTTGTTTTATTCCTATAAAAGTTGCAGCCTGGGTGTTCATACACTTTCTATCAGCTATTCCATATCAATCAATGTTGTGAGCATTGGTAATACTAGTGTCAATTGTTCAAATATCTTCATTGTGTTATTATTAATTTGATACGTCGGACCTCTGGAATATTTTAGATGTAGCGGGCATCACGTAGATACTGTCGTCAATATCTAAGATACCAGTCGTATAGATACTCAAGGACGTTCGTAACAAAAGACTCCAAATATTTATAAAACAAAGTTAATTGTAGTCACTATGGTCTCATTTCTTTACAATGTTTTCTGTTTTTGAGGGCGCTTGTTGTCTCTGAGTCTCTAAAAGCCACACCGGAAATACACAGGACGAACGTTACCTAGAAGAGTTCAGAAATGTTGCGCGAAACGACCGTTTCAGCCATAATTTTACCATGAAGTACCGAGAAAACTGTCACATTTCATTCCAGTGAAGGAAATTATGAACTGCTGTGACACATTACAATGCAAGCCATGTATACCGGAGTAAATATATTTTACAGATACAGCTTTTGCTTCTTCTTTAAACATTTGTTTTACCTGAACACAAAAATGACTAACAGATTGAGTTCCTCAGACAGGCCACTCTAGGCGACTCGTGCGAGCAGAGGGGTAGGGGAAAAACACTGAAGATTTGAAGGGAAGGGGGTGGGTGGGTTATACAAATGGTGCACAACGGCGTTTTTTGCCGGATTTTGTCCAACTATTACATAGCAGCAGTCGGCAAGGTGACGCAGCCCTGTATCGAGCATAATTGCCCCCCATTCATTATGCTGTAGCCCGCCAGTTTGTGTGGCCACCAGCTTTGCTGTCTCTCCGGCACCCCTCTCCTCGGACGAGTCCACGAGCGAGGAAATCATTCGTGACCTTGCTGTGACTTGAGCTTCTGTAACCTTTGACGAAGGGCACCACGCTCCCTATAGCATAGGATAAAGATTGTGTAACTCATTACATAACAGTGATGTCTTTACATTGTGGTGATCTCCATAACCATGTCTTGACAATGATCTTGCCGTGACGTTGACAACGTAACCTTGACCTTGCAGGCGCAGGACGGGGGGAATGCCAGGAGGAAGGGAAGTGGGGTCCAAACTGCTTGCTCAAGTGTCACTGCCAGGGCGGCTGCAACAAGACGACTGGGAACTGTCTGGCTGGGTGGTGCCAGCATGGCTGGGATGGACTCAACTGCCAGATGCGTGAGTGGACAGGAGCCAATGAAGACCACCATGACGCGACGCCAACACAGAACTCTTTTTCTTTTCTCTGGTAGCTCTGACAAGAGCAGATGCCCTTTGCACCTCTTTCATCTTTGATGATCCTCAACCCAACCATCGTTTACCATTATTCTCTACATAATAATAATAATAATAATAATAATAATAATAATAATAATAATAATAATAATAATAATAATAATAATAATAATAATAATAATAATAATAATAATAATAATAATAATAATATAGTTTATTTACGCACATACCTTCCCTTGACAGGTAAGCTCATGGCGTTTACAATCCAAAGAATCAACACTCATACAACCGCTCAACACCACATTCCCACAAAAGCTCACACACTACACACATAAACAAAACAAAAACTAAAGTATAATAGAGCAAACTATACAATATACACAGCACTTGCAGGCAAGGTCAAGTAAGGCGAAGCAGCTCAGCGGGAAAGGCGGATCGGAAGAGTTGGGTCTTTAGAGCACTTTTGAACTGGGGCAGAGTTTCATAATGACGGACTGAGAGAGGGAGACTATTCCAGGTTACAAGTCCAATATAGGAGAAGACACGCTGTCCTTGAGTTTTCTTTTACGGCGGGGGACCTTAAGTATTCTAGAGTCAGCAGCTGAGCGTAGAGATCTGGAGGGCGTGTAGACTGTAAGAATTTCTGTAAGAGCGTGTGGTGCGGTGTTGTTGATGGCCTTGAAGCACAAAGTAGCAAGTTTATAATCTATCCTCTGGAAGATGAGGAGCCAGTGAAGTGAATGTAGGAGTGGAGAGACATGGGTACGCTTGAGACATCGAAAAACTAGCCTAGCAGCGCAATTCTGAACTTTCTGGAGTTTGTTAGGCAGAGTGTCAGAGATACTAGCGAGAAGAGAGTTTCAATAGTCGAGACGAGACAGAACAAGTGATGTGATGAGCGTTTTGGTGGCCTGCTGAGAAAGATAATGACGAATGGTACTAATTTTCCTTAGCTCATAATATGCTAACTGACAGACTTTGTTGATATGAGCTCTCATTGACAGGTCATCGTCAAACATGACGCCTAAATTTCTAACAGACTGAGAGAAGACGATGTCACTGTGACCAATGGTTAGTTTGAGGGCCGGATCCGATTCGTCTCCACCGCCCACCAGGAGTGCTTAAGTTTTTGAGTCATTGAGTTGGAGCTTGTTCAGGGTCATCCACCGTTTCACTTCAGAGATATAGTGTTCGCTGGTAGAAAGAAGAGAGTGGGTTTTACTGGGATGGGAGGAGTTGTAGAGCTGAGTATCATCAGCAAATTCACTGTGAAAGACTGAATGACTATCGATTACATTGGAGAGTGGTTGGGTGTACAGTAGAAACAGCAGAGGACCCAGAGCAGAGCCCTGAGGGACTCCGTACTTGAGAGGTGTAGGATCAGAAGTAAAACCCGAGATCGAAACAGTCTGTCTACGTTCTGAGAGATATGAATGCAGGAAAGAAAGTGCTAAGTTCTCAATGCCAAAAATGTTTATAAGACGGGTGAGAAGAATTCCATGGCCTATTGTGTCGAACGCGGCACTCAAGTCCAACAGAGTAAAAAGAGAAACTTTGGAATCATCAGAAGCATCATTAGAACACGGAGCAGAGCTGTTTCGGTGGAATGATGAGCACGGTACGCGGATTGAAAACGGGCCAAAAGGACATATGCTCCAGCAGCTGCTGCAAAGCTAACTTCTCTAACAATTTTGACAGAAAAGAAAAATTGGAGACTGGCCTATAATTACTAAGTTTGTTTGGATCCAGGTCCTACTTCTTCAAGAGCGGCATAGCTATAGCCTGCTTGAAAACACTAGGGAAGGTGCCAGTCTGGAAGCAATCATTGATCATCTGTGTCAGGACAGGTAGGATCTCATCAATGCATGTCGTCATAAGAATCATCAATTCTCAGACAGTCCAGCAAGATCAAGTGACTTTTTTACATGGTTGTCTTTGGTTCATCCTGCTATCGGTATCATCCTCTTTAGGGTCGATTGATATGCATGCTTCCCCCCCAAAAAGACCCCCAAAATGTTCCATTCATAAGAGATGGTAGGTGGATACTTTTTTACGGTGGTGATACAAACGATGATGATGATGGTGATGATGATGATGATGATGATGATGATGATGATGATGATGATGATGATGATGATGATGATGATGATACATCATAGCATACCTTTGTATTTAGCTATATCATATCATGCCTTTGCATTTAGCTACATCATATCATGCCTTTGTGTTTAGCTACATCATATCATACCTTTTTACTTAGCTACATCATATCATACCTTTGTATTTAGCTACGTCATATCATGCCTTTGTATTTAGCTACGTCATATCATGCCTTTGTAATTAGCTACGTCATATCATGCCTTTGTAATTAGCTACGTCTTATCATGCCTTTGTAATTAGCTACGTCATATCATGCCTTTGTAATTAGCTACGTCTTATCATACCTTTGTGCTTAGCCACGAATCATCACAAACAAATCGAAGACTGCACTAGTTAATCAAGGCACAATGCTCGGATGCAAACTCTTGAGCTTGTGTTCGCTCTTCTCTTTGTTTATGATTTTCTTGTGTTTGACTGTCGTGCTGAGAATGTATTGCTTCAGTTTTCCGTGTTTCTTGACAGAAAACGTGGCAGCGGACAAGCCAACGGTTGCAACGGATCCCCTCTCTCCAGGGTGGGAAGCCGACAAAGCCGTGGATGGGGACAGGTCCACTGACGTCGATGAGAAATGCTACCACTCCAGCCTTGACAACGGCATGAAGTATGCCTTCTGGAAGGTTGACCTGGGCCAAGTCTATCGAATCAAGCAAATCGACTTGTTCTATCGCCGCGGCTGTAAGGGTTTGGTTCTCAGTCTGTATCCATGAATGACAGAGAGAGAGAGAGAGAGAGAGAGAGAGAGAGAGACAGAGAGAGAGAGAGAGACACTCACGCACGTACACGTACATAGACAAAACCCCAGGCAGACAGACAGACAGAGAGAGACACACACACACACATGCACACATACATGCACACACACACACACACACACACACACACACACACTCACACACACCCCCCCCCCCCCTACAAACACGTCACACATACTGTGCCATAAGCAAAAGGACATTGCTCGTAGGGCGCAACTATATAAGGGGGCCGCCGCAAACTGGGTCGTTCAATGACTGCTCTTTGACCCGACTGAATCGGGAATTTTCCATGAGCAAAACTGGCACTGAGCATGCTCCAGCATCGGAGCACCCTCCAAGATCAACCACGTACTGCCATACCTAACCCCTATCACTCTATTTCGCCACCATCTCGAAAGAGGCTAGTGAACATCCGACTGGTTTTGTGGTGAAGGTGTCACATATACAAACGGACACATGAACACACGTCTACCTACACAGATACACATACAGACGAAGAGGGGAGAAAACAGGGAACCGTTGCTTAGCGTACCTTGATGGCGAATAATAGCCCGGTGTCAACAAGTGTCAAACAGTTGACTGACTTGAAATCTATTTTCACCAAGTTGACGCATGTTGACACCGGCCCATTCCTCGCAAGATATTGCAAGTTTCATGGCGTAAGCAACGCGCCCCAGGTGAGTGCTGGGCGAGCGACAGTAAGGCTTTGACGACAAGTCCAAAGTGCTCGTGTTTGGTCATTTTCCAGACACAAAGAGACTGCCGCCTGCCCACGTTTTCCTTAGTGAGGATCCCATTGTAGACAACCTGTGTGCAAGCATTCTGCAAGACCCCCAAGCCGACCACATCGCCATTTCGTGCGGTTCTAGCAACACGGGACGCTATCTCACTATCTTCAACCAGGAGAAAGTGGGCGACGAGAAGCCCGTTCTGGAAATATGTGAACTTGAAGTCTACGGTGAGCGTAGTATACAATGTATAGCACGCTTTAGCTGTGCGATAATAAGTATGAGAACGTAAAGGCTATGGTAACCATAGTGTATTACACGCTTTGATCTCGCAATGGTATGAGAAGTGAAAGTCTATGGTGAGCATAGTGTATGCAATGGCTGTAATGTTCTGTCAGATAATTATTAAAGGGTGCATAATGTGATATTTGATGTTAATTTTTTCACCGTCTCACAGACAGGCATGGAACCTACTGTATATAATTCGAAACGACATCATGCGCTATTTCTAATTGTAAAGGGCACGTGCGAAAAGTAGAAAAAACACAAGCTCCTCTAACAAATCAGGTTCCCTTGCCTAGTGCGTAGAGATATTGAATATCGAAATTGCCTTTCTCTGCAGCATGTGCACCCAGGACGTACGGGGTAAACTGCCGAGAGTTCTGTGGCTGTCAGGATGAATGTCACTCTGACACTGGAGTTTGCAACACGCCCTGTCTGCCTGGTTTCCAGGGTGCCCATTGCACCACAGGTACATCTTTTTCTTCTTGCTCTCGCTCTTGTTCTTATTCTTTGTCACAAGCAGGTATATGATGATTAATCTTCAGGTTTTGGATCGTTTTCTGTCTAGGGTTAAACTGCACCTACCTACTTGGAACCTTCCATTCCCATTCAAACAATGATGAAATACGTCTGTAAATGAGAGATGGGAATACAGAGATCAAAATTCAAAGGTCTTTAATCATGGATAAGTCAAATATTTACGAGTGAAATTCCTGATACAATAATCAATGAATCAAATCTAAGCATGGTAAGCAAAATAAATCATTCCCCAAAAATATAATTAAACTAAGCGGTCTGCCAAACCAATATATATATATATATATATATATATATATATATATGATACTTAACTGAGCTTCGACGTTTTCAGCCAATCAGAGGCGAGTGTGCACGCGCGGGCACGAGAGCGGAGCACAACTGGAGAGAGGGGGAGAGGGGGTTTTGGATATCCATTGAGGAATTCACTTTCACAAACCGATGAAAAGGAAATGCCCTGCATGGGAGCAGGCAGGCGGTATTCTTTTCCAAGTAGCGGAAACCGGTGTCCTGAGACTTGGACTTGGGCTGGCTGTGGTGAAAAGCTCAGGGGATGACCATAGATGAAGACGCATAGCTCGGTCCTCCGTGTAGATCATTAGCAGATGATACCGCTCTGTTTGTCGTGACAAGCGGCTGGACGGCCATGAGCATATGGGGGGAGGTCGGCGCAATGACGAGTCAGTCGTCTCTTTACAGCAGGGCTCTTCTCGAACGTTGGAGAAATTCTGAAGTCATTTTCCCAGGGCAGAGTGACGGTGGCGCATTCTCTGGAGGGGGGAAAAACTTTCAGAGGAGAAACTTGTAATACTTGAGGCTGAGACTTTTTCTCCAGGCGAGAGTGAGTGCAGAATTCCATTCAGCACACTGGCGATGCGGAGTCACACGTGGAAAACGGCCGGGCATTGCTCTGCAGTCAAAACCTCATCGTCTTTCACAGTTCGCATGGCAGGCGATCACTCGAACAGGGCACCCTCTACCTTCGTAGTCTGTTCCTGTGAAAAAACTAGAACGGGCACCCCATATCTCTGCACAACACGGGTTTAAATATGACAGCCAAAATCTTCTAGCTGTCCTCGTCCAATCACATCACTAGAGATGGTCTTGAGTCTCGTTTTCCTCCAACTGACCAATCACTTGTCCGTCTAACCGGTCATTTCTCATTGATCAGTTAATCGAGCCACCTCATTTGTCCGCCTTCTGAAAAGTCCACTGGGGATTGGTTAATGGTTAAACACAAACCGAGATGTGCTCGATCTCAGATTAAACGTTCCACTAAGTCCATCTCACTGTAAGAAGGAAAACAAGGTTCACTATCCGGTTTCCCTTCTAAGTTTCCACGCACATAACACACTTCTTGCAATTAATATTGGTTTGGCAGAAATATCTAAGCTACACAATGGCTTGGCAGACCATATCCATCCCACTGCATAAAATAACAACAACCAACATAAAAGGGGAAATATGCGTTTCGTAACATTCTTGCTCTTGTTCTTCTTGTTCTTGTTTTTCTTGTTTTCGTTTTTCTTGTTCTTGTTCTTCTTGTTTTTGTTCCTGTTTTTGTGATTCTTGTTCTTGTTTTTCTGTTCTTGTTCTTGTTTTCCTCCTCCTCCTCCTCCTCCTCCTCCTCCTCCTCCTCCTCCTCCTCCTCCTCCTCCTCCTCCTCCTCCTCCTCCTCCTCCTCCTCCTCCTCCTCCTCCTCCTCCTCCTCCTCCTCCTCCTCCTCCTCCTCCTCCTCCTCCTCCCCCTCCCCCTCCCCCTCCCCCCTCCCCCTCCCCCTCCCCCTCCCCTCCCCCTCCCCCTCCCCCTCCCCCTCCCCCTGCCCCCTCCCCCCCCCCTCCCCCTCCCCGTCCTCGTCCTCGTCCTCCTCCTCCTCCTCCTCCTCCTCCTCCTCCTCCTCCTCCTCCTCCTCCTCCTCCTCCTCCTACCTCCTCCCCCACTACTCCTCCTCCTCCTCCTCCTCCCCCTCCCCCTCCCCCTCCTCCTCCTCCTCCTCGTCGTCGTCCTCGTCCTCGTCCTCGTCCTCGTCCTCCTCCTCCTCCTCCGGAGCAGGAGGATGAAGTGTTGGAATATGAGATGCTGGAGGAGGTGCAACAGCAGCATTTGAAGGGGAACAGAGTAAAGGAAGCACGACACACATGTTTCTTGCATGACTTTTTATGGACAGTGTGTGACACTGGAAAGTTTGGACAAAACTGCACATCACAGTGCCACTGTCTGGAAGAAGACTGCGACCCCGTCACGGGAAGATGTTCCCGTGATGCATGCGCCCCTGGATACCGCGGTACAACCTGCAGTTCTTGTGAGTATGACGTAAACGTTACCTTCTCGCGCCAATTGTTATTCACGTAACGAGTTCGGCAGGAGCGTAGTTAAAAAAGACTTGATACGTCTTTCATGCACACATGAAGAGAAGGGAGAGAACGAGGAAGAGGACGTGGAGGAGGACGAGAAGGAGGACGAGGAGGAGGAGGAGAAGAAGGAAGAGGGGGAGGAAGAGGAGAAGGAGGAGGAGGAGGACGGAGGAGGGAGGAGGACGACGACGGAGGAGGGAGGAGGAGGAGGAGGAGAGGAGGGAGGAAGGAGGATGGAGGCGGAGGAGGAGGACGGAGAGAAACGAGACGAGGAGGACGGACGGGACGAGGACGAACGAGGAGGAGGAGGAGGAGGAGGAGGGAGGAGGAGGAGGAGGGAAAGGAGGAGGAGGAGGAGGAGGAGGAGGAGGATGGTGAGGGGTAGGAGAGGAGGAGGAGGAGGATGAGGAGGAGGAGGAAAGGAGGAGGAGGAGGAGAGGAAGGACGATGAGAGAGGAGGGAGTCAGGAGGAAAGGAGAGGAGGAGAGGAGAGAGAGAAGGGAGGAGGAGGAGGAAGGAGGAGGAGGAGGAGGAGGAGGAGGGGAGGAGGGGAGGAGGAAGGAGAGGATGAGGAGGAGGAGGGGGACGAGGAGGATAACAGGAGGAGGAGGAGGCTAAGGAGGTGAGGGCGGAGGAGGAGGAGGAGAGAGGAGGAGGGAGAGAGTAGGGTGCCGAGAGGCGGAGGGAGGGAGGAAGAGGCGGAAGGAGGAGAGGAAGGAGGGAGGAGGAGGAGGGGGGGGAGAGGAAAAGGGTGGTAGGGAAAGGGGGGGGGAGAGAGGAGTAATAGGGGGGTAGAGGAATAGGGGGAGAGGAAAAGGAGGAAAATTAGGAAGAGGAGATAAAGAAGAAGAGAAAGACGTGATAAAGAAGAAGAAGAAAGAAGAAGAGGAAGAGGAAGAGAAAGAGAGGTAGAAGAGGAAGGAGGAAGAAGAAGAAGGAAGAAGAAGAAAGAAGAAGAAGGAAGAGAAGAAGAAGAAGAGAAGAAGGAAGAGGAAGAAGAAACAGAAAGGGTGAAGAAAGATAAAAAAATATAAAGACTAGCACAAGTCAAGTAAGGAAGGACTGGAAG
>JAWQFJ010001972.1:202500-219134 GCA_034096865.1 Theodoxus fluviatilis | reverse complement strand
ACAACGGGTGTATTGTGCGTGAGTTTGGTCGTGCGCCATACACTTTTCTCTTTAAAATTGTCATGTATCACAGTACGCTAGGTCATGGAAAATGTTGTTGAAGGTCATGGAAAGTCATGGAAAAGTCATGGAATTTTGTATCTAAAAACCTGTACGAACCCTGTGCATGTCTGTGATTTTTTTTGGTAGTGAATGGCATCAGTGTGAACTAATTCAAAATCTGTTTGGGTGGAGCATTCCCTGTATTTCATATTTCTTTATCAAATCATGTTATCATGCCTATGTACATGCAAATGATGACAAACCAATCAAAGAGTACTCTGCACTCTGAAGTCTTTCTTTCAGATTATGCAATTTCATATTTTACATCAAAATCAAACCAAATGGCTTTCTTTTCATTTGTTATCTGATGTGTTCAAGCTCCTACACTCCACACAATTTGCCTTTTTACACGGACTGGCTATTTCAGCATTTGTCCGGAAAAGCTGTCCTGCTTTTTGTTTTGTCATCACTGCTTCCCCTTGGCATGTCATGTCATCTGACTGCTGCACTGCCAGTGTTATGTGAAGTGTTGCTGTGGGAGTATTCCATAATCTGTCCACCCACAAGGTTTGCTTGTGCACTCTGAAGATTTGTACATGGTGTCTTCATTTTTTCCCCTGTGCCTGTTGCTCAGACCTGTGGTTGAGATGATCACAAGAACGGAACATTGTAGTCAAGTCATCCCAGACCGGCACTGAACCACACATCTAACTGCCTGGCACTAGTGCAGACAGCTTGAGCCATTTTCTAAATCTCCATCCTCAAGTAGAAGTAGCCATCTGTGTAGTTGGTTGTTCACTTGTGGTCAACATGTTCATGGTTGATAGCAGTGTGCCATCTCCCGCTTGAGGGTGTTTATTTTTCACTCCAATTTATCTGTATTTTGTGAAAGTGGAGATGTGTGTTGTTGTCTTGCAGACCAAGTTTATGGACCAGAGCCTCAGAGGCTGTTTTGGCATGGAGAGTGATGAGATAATTCGGCCCCTCCTCATTCCCACAGCCCGTAAGTCTCAGTCAGCCCTCCTCTGTAGTGGTAAGAAGAGATTGCCTTTGTGTCAGATATGCCTTGGTCCAGAAGTGTGACTGTCTGTTTGTGTAGAATGATTGTGGAATGACTGTATAGAAGACTTGCAGCCTTTCTGGTAGCACATCCCCTTACACACTGAACAACAGCATAGACTCCATTTTCCACTATTACAGGTCGAAAAGCTCCCCCACCAATGGACATTTCTGTATTCCCTAGCTACGCGCAGCTGTCAGAGAAGGAGAGAGAGGTAAGATGATTTCAATATCACTTTTTATGGAGTGCTCCTCTTTGTGTCTGGGTAATGGAAGATAAGGAATGGTTGTAAGTGATACTCATCTCCTTGTTAATACTGTTTTATATTTTCCATCGATGAGTAAGTTACTTTAATGCATTTTCATTTCAGACTCATCTTTTGATATTTCATTTTTAGAACTTTTTGGTCCTAGTCAGTTTTTCATATTCCAAGTAGTGTTAAAGAGCTGGAAATGATGATTTGTGAACGACAGCCGCGGTTGCAGGCAGCCATTTTGGAAGTGCTGTTCTAGGCACCAACCTGTAAATCTGATTTCTACATGGATGTACAACAAGGTAGTCAGAGGTACATGTACTTCATGGTCTTGCAATCTTTAACTTGGGGTGTCCTCTTTCATGCAGGTTTGTTCATCACTGCGGTTTCGCCCTGAGGACTTCCTGCGGTACAAGAGCACACTGTGTGAGGAGTATGGCAAGTATGGCTACCTGAGGCTGGGCCAGGCTCGAAACTGCCTCAAGATTGACGTCAACAAGACACGCAAGCTCTATGACTTCCTGCTGAGTGAGGGCATGATCTCAGCAGAGTGCTGAGGTCTTGCTTTGGTTTGTCTCCTGGATCTCCACTGGTGCAGAGCAACTGTTGCTGAGGCAGTGTCTGGGCGTGAAGTTCCCTGCACTGTGCTGGATGCCTTGCAGCCTGATGCTCCTTCCTCCTTCCTGAGTTCTGGTGCGTGCTGGCTGTGTGCCACACTTCATGCTTCACAGGCATTCATGGGGGCTCTCTGGTGATGCATTGTTCATCTCTGTGCACATCAGAAAGACTGAGTGATATGATCACAGTGGCCTTGGTAGCAGGGTGCTCAGTAGATCACTGTGGCCTAGATAGATTGCTGTGGCCTTGGTAGATCACTGTGGCCTCAGTAGATCACTATGGCCTAGGTGAATTGTTGTGGCCTCAGTATATTGCTGTGGCCTAGGTAAATTGTTGTGGCCTCAGTAGATCACTGTGGCCTAGGTAAATTGTTGCGACCTCAGTAGATCACTGTGGCCTAGATAGATCACTGTGGCCTAGATAGATTGCTGTGGCCTCAGTAGATTGCTGTGGCCTCAGTAGATTGTTGTGACCTCAGTAGATCACTGTGGTCTAGGTAAATTGTTGTGGCCTCAGTAGATTGCTGTGGCCTCAGTAGATTGCTGTGGCCTCAGTAGATCACTGTGGCCTAGATATATTGTTGTGGCCTCAGTAGATTGCTGTGGCCTCAGTAGATTGCTGTGGCCTCAGTAGATCACTGTGGCCTAGATAGATTGCTGTGGCCTCAGTAGATCACTGTGGTCTAGGTAAATTGTTGTGGCCTCAGTATATTGCTGTGGCCTAGGTAAATTGTTGTGGCCTCAGTAGATCACTGTGGCCTAGGTAAATTGTTGTGGCCTCAGTAGATCACTGTGGCCTAGGTAAATTGTTGCGACCTCAGTAGATCACTGTGGCCTAGATAGATCACTGTGGCCTAGATAGATTGCTGTGGCCTCAGTAGATTGCTGTGGCCTCAGTAGATTGTTGTGACCTCAGTAGATCACTGTGGTCTAGGTAAATTGTTGTGGCCTCAGTAGATTGCTGTGGCCTCAGTAGATTGCTGTGGCCTCAGTAGATCACTGTGGCCTAGATATATTGCTGTGGCCTCAGTAGATTGCTGTGGCCTCAGTAGATTGCTGTGGCCTCAGTAGATCACTGTGGCCTCAGTAGATTGCTATGGCCTTGGTGAATTGCTGTGGCCTAGATATATTGTTGTGGCCTCAGTAGATTGCTGTGGCCTCAGTAGATTGCTGTGGCCTCAGTAGATCACTGTGGCCTAGGTAAATTGCTGTGGCCTCAGTAGATCACTGTGTCCTAGATAGATTGTTGTGGCCTCAGTAGATCACTGTGGCCTAGGTAAATTGTTGTGGCCTCAGTAGATTGCTGTGGCCTAGGTAAATTGCTGTGGCCTCAGTAGATCACTGTGGCCTAGGTAAATTGTTGTGGCCTCAGTAGATCACTGTGGCCTAGGTAAATTGTTGTGGCCTCAGTAGATTGCTGTGGCCTCAGTAGATTGCTGTGGCCTCAGTAGATTGCTGTGGCCTCAGTAGATCACTGTGGCCTCAGTAGATTGCTATGGCCTTGGTGAATTGCTGTGGCCTAGATATATTGTTGTGGCCTCAGTAGATTGCTGTGGCCTCAGTAGATCACTGTGGCCTAGGTAAATTGCTGTGGCCTCAGTAGATCACTGTGGCCTAGGTAGATTGCTGTGGCCTCAGTAGATCACTGTGGCCTAGATAGATTGCTGTGGCCTCAGTAGATCACTGTGGCCTAGATAGATTGCTGTGGCCTCAGTAGATCACTGTGGCCTAGATAGATTGTTGTGGCCTCAGTAGATCACTGTGGCCTAGATATATTGCCGTGGCCTCAGTAGATCACTGTGGCCTAGGTAAATTGTTGTGGCCTCAGTAGATTGCTGTGGCCTCAGTAGATTGCTGTGGCCTCAGTAGATCACTGTGGCCTAGGTAAATTGTTGTGGCCTCAGTAGATTGCTGTGGCCTCAGTAGATCACTGTGGCCTAGATAGATTGCTGTGGCCTCAGTAGATCACTGTGGCCTAGGTAAATTGTTGTGGCCTCAGTAGATTGCTGTGGCCTCAGTAGATTGCTGTGGCCTCAGTAGATCACTGTGGCCTAGATAGATTGCTATGGCCTCAGTAGATCACTGTGGCCTCAGTAGATTGCTGTGGCCTCAGTAGATCACTGTGGCCTCAGTAGATTGTTGTGGCCTCAGTAGATCATTGTTGCTTTAGTAGATTGCTGTGGCCTCAGTAGATCACTGTGGCCTAGATAGATTGCTGTGGCCTCAGTAGATCACTGTGGCCTAGGTAAATTGTTGTAGCCTCAGTAGATTGCTGTGGCCTCAGTAGATTGCTGTGGCCTCAGTAGATCACTGTGGCCTAGATAGATTGCTGTGGCCTCAGTAGATTGCTATGGCCTAGGTGAATTGCTGTGGCCTAGATAGATTGTTGTGGCCTCAGTAGATTGCTGTGGCCTCAGTAGATCACTGTGGCCTAGGTAAATTGATGTGGCCTCAGTAGATCACTGTGGCCTAGATAGATTGTTGTGGCCTCAGTAGATCACTGTGGCCTCAGTAGATTGCTGTGGCCTCAGTAGATCACTGTGGCCTCAGTAGATTGCTGTGGCCTCAGTAGATCACTGTGGCCTCAGTAGATTGCTGTGGCCTCAGTAGATCATTGTTGCTTTAGTAGATTGCTGTGGCCTCAGTAGATCACTGTGGCCTAGATAGATTGCTGTGGCCTCAGTAGATTGCTATGGCCTAGGTGAATTGCTGTGGCCTAGATAGATTGCTGTGGCCTCAGTAAATTGCTGTGATTTCAGTGCATTGCTGTGGCCTCAGTGCATAGCTGTGGTCATGGCAGATTGCTGTGGTCTCAGTAGATTGTTGGATCGCAGTAGATTGATGTGGCCTCAGCACATTGCTGTAGCCTCAGTAAGTGGATGCAACCTCAGTAGATGGTTGTGGCCTCAGCAAATTGCTGTGGCCTCAGTAGATAGCTGTGGCCTCAGTAGATTGCTGTGGCCGCAGTGCATGGCTGTGGCCTCAGTAAATGGCTGTGGTCTCAGTGCATTGCTGGGGCTTCAGTAGATCCTTGTGGTCACAGTAGATGGCTGTGGTCAGAGTAGATTGCCATGACTCAGGCCAGTTTTATGTGGAGCATTCATGTGCCAGCCCTTGTGCATGTCTGCAGGCCTGAACACCTGGACAGCTTCGTTCAGAGAAGGCTGCCATCACACAGCCCCACATGGCTGGAGTTAACTGAGATGATACACAGGTGAGGACAGTTGGAATTTTTTTGGATTGCTTTGAGAAGAAACATGGGAAAGCTGTGTAGAGGCCTTGTGAGGGAGAAGCAAAACAGACAGCTTCCACTTGTCCTGCGTTGGCTAGTAGCCAGAAGCTCTCGCCTGAGAAGTCTGCAACTCAAGCAAGATGATGTATGCACTTTTGCAAGGTGTAATGAGCACCTTCTTTCAGGTGAAATGTTTAATTTGACCAAGGTGAAATATGCAATTTTTTAAAGTGAAATCTGCAATGTTTTCAAGGAGAAATGTGCTACTTTTGAAAGGTGAAAAGTTAAACTTTTGAAAGGTGAAATGGGCAGCTTTTGAAAGGTGAAGTCTGCAACTTTTGAAAGGTTAAAAGTGAAGTGTGCAACTTTGGAAAGGTGAAATGTGCAACATTTAATTGGTGAAATGTGCAACTTTTGAAAGGTGCAACTTTTGAAAGGTGAAAAGTGAAACTGTTGAAAAGTGAAAGTGAAATTTTGAAAGGTGAAAAGTGAAACTTTTTAAAGGTGAAATGTGCAACTTTTGAAAGGTGAAAAGTGAAACTTTTGAAAGGTAAAAAGTACTATATTTGGAATTGAATTCACTGTATTTGTGAGAGCACAATGTGCCAAATTTGCAAGACAAATGTAGAAAGGTGGAAAAGTGAAACATGAAATCCAGAAAAAACTTTTTTCTTTCTTTGTTGTTACTCTTCCACTGCATTTTCACATAGAAACATGTGAAGGGTACTTTAGGCCTTGGTTAAAAAAGTATTGTCTTAGGATAGAAGGAGCTGACTGTTCTCAATAAAATCTACTTCTAAAAGTGTCTGCTTCATAGTGTTGAATTACTCTCTTTTTTCTCATGAAAGACACAACTGATTTTAATCATGCATTTGGAGTCTGATAGAAGTGATATTAAGATAATGTTCCAATTTCATAATGTATGTGGCAATGAATTTTGAGTTTGTGGAAGAAATTGTTTAGCTGTTGCATTTGTGTTTTTGATGCATGAAAAGCCCTGTCTGTTGGGGTCTGTGCAGCCTGGTCACAACTCTACCTTTCAGCAACAGGACACTCAGATGCAAGCACAGCTGAGGGTAGTGGTACCCATCAGAAGCAATCAGTTTTCATAGAGGAGCACTGGTAATACCTGAAGCCTAAAGCTCTTCTTGGACTTGAGCCTGCCCACCCAATCGTTTGCTGTGAACGCTTCTCTCAGAACATTCACGATAGCTGTGTATACCAATCCCTACCCTCTCAGAAATGTGCCTCCAGTCTCATTCTTGACCTACCAGCAGTGGGGTGCTCCAGTGCTCATACAGGCTGGTGACAACTAGGCCTTCTGGCAGTGAGACACTCCAGAGACAGGTCTCCCAGACTATAGATATGCAATCCAAAGGGTCTTTCTGGTACAGATACCATTTTAAAGTGATTTCTGTAATCATAGAGGTGTCAATGTCAACATTGGCAGGAAAAAGCAGGTGGTATCTGGTTTTTGAAATGGATTTATTACAAGAACTGCTTACAGCAGTAGCTTAAAAAAAGAATGGAAATTCATTTTGGATTACTTGGGATTGCATATTTATATTCCTGGGAGACTGGCCTCAGGTGCACCCCAGTTTGCTCTCATGATGTTGAAGCAGTGCTTCTCAGCCCTGGATGTCAGGCAGACAGTAAGGCCTTATCTACTGGAACCCTCTCCCCTTGTGCAGGGCGTGCATGCTTGGTGAGAAGATGAGAAGACACTGCTGTAAAACTTGCACCAAGACAAAAGGAAGCTTGGGATGACAAGCCTGACACAAGTCCAATCTTCTCACCAGACACAGGGAAGCAGGTGTAAGACAGGCTTTCTCTGCTGCAAGCTGCTCTTCGATCTCTTTTGGATCGGCAGCTTTGGTTGAATGGAAAATAGTACGTAAACATACAGCCGAAGCCGCTTTAAGCTCCTCTCACCCGCTTTAAACCCCCCTCATTCACTTTAAGCCCCCCTCACTCACTTTAAGCCCCCCTCACTCACTTTAAGCCCCCCTCACTCACTTTAAGCCCCCCTCACTCACTTTAAGTCCCCCTCACTCACTTTAAGCCCGTCTCACCCGCTTTAAGTCCCCCTCACCCGCTTTAAGCCCCCCTCACCCGCTTTAAGCCCCCCTCACTCACTTGAAGCCCCTCTCACCCGCTTTAAGCCCCTCGCACCCACTTTAAGCCCCCCTCATCCGCTTTAAGCCCCCCTCATCCGCTTTAAGCCCCCCTCACTCGCTTTAAGCCCCCCTCACACTTTGAGCCACTCTCACCCGCTTTAAGCCCCCCTCATCCGCTTTAAGCCCCACTCACCCGCTTTAAGCCCCCCTCACCCGCTTTAAGCCACTCTCACCCGCTTTAAGCCCCCCTCACCCGCTTTAAGTCCCCCTCACCCGCTTTAAGCCCCCCTCACACTTTAAGCTCCCCTCACCCGCTTTAAGCCCCCCTCACCCGCTTTAAGCCACTCTCACCCGCTTTAAGCCCCCCTCACCCGCTTTAAGCCACTCTCACCCGCTTTAAGTCCCCCTCACCCGCTTTAAGCCCCCCTCACCCGCTTTAAGTCCCCCTCACCCGCTTTAAGCCCCCCTCACACTTTAAGCTCCCCTCACCCGCTTTAAGCCACCCTCACCCGCTTTAAGCCACTCTCACCCGCTTTAAGTCCCCCTCACTCACTTTAAGCCCGTCTCACCCGCTTTAAGCCCCCCTCACCCGCTTTAAGCCCCCCTCACCCGCTTTAAGCCCCCCTCACTCACTTGAAGCCCCTCTCACCCGCTTTAAGCCCCTCTCACCCGCTTTAAGCCCCTCTCACCCACTTTAAGCCCCCCTCATCCGCTTTAAGCCCCCCTCACCCGCTTTAAGCCACTCTCACCCGCTTTAAGTCCCCCTCACCCGCTTTAAGCCCCCCTCACCCGCTTTAAGCCCCCCTCACCCGCTTTAAGCCCCCCTCACTCACTTCAAGCCCCTCTCACCCGCTTTAAGCCCCTCGCACCCACTTTAAGCCCCCCTCATCCGCTTTAAGCCCCCCTCATCCGCTTTAAGCCCCCCTCACCCGCTTTAAGCCACTCTCACTCACTTTAAGTCCCCCTCACTCACTTTAAGCCCGTCTCACCCGCTTTAAGCCCCCCTCACCCGCTTTAAGCCCCCCTCACCCGCTTTAAGCCCCCCTCACCCGCTTTAAGCCACTCTCACTCACTTTAAGCCCCCCTCACCCGCTTTAAGCCACTCTTACCCGCTTTAAGTCCCCCTCACCCGCTTTAAGCCACTCTCACCCGCTTTAAGCCCCCCTCACCCGCTTTAAGCCACTCTCACCCGCTTTAAGTCCCCCTCACCCGCTTTAAGTCCCCCTCACCCGCTTTAAGCCCCTTTCACCCACTTTAAGCCCCCCTCACTCACTTTAAGTCCCCCTCACTCACTTTAAGCCCGTCTCACCCGCTTTAAGTCCCCCTCACCCGCTTTAAGCCCCCCTCACCCGCTTTAAGCCACTCTCACCCGCTTTAAGTCCCCCTCACCCGCTTTAAGCCCCCCTCACTCACTTGAAGCCCCTCTCACCCGCTTTAAGCCCCTCGCACCCACTTTAAGCCCCCCTCATCCGCTTTAAGCCCCCCTCATCCGCTTTAAGCCCCCCTCACCCGCTTTAAGCCACTCTCACTCACTTTAAGCCCCCCTCACCCGCTTTAAGCCACTCTCACCCGCTTTAAGTCCCCCTCACCCGCTTTAAGCCACTCTCACCCGCTTTAAGCCCCCCTCACCCGCTTTAAGCCCCCCTCACCCGCTTTAAGTTCCCCTCCCCCGCTTTAAGTCCCCCTCACCCGCTTTAAGCCACTCTCACCCGCTTTAAGCCCCCCTCACCCGCTTTAAGCCCCCCTCACCCGCTTTAAGCCACTCTCACCCGCTTTAAGCCCCTCGCACCCGCTTTAAGCCCCCCTCACTCGCTTTAAGCCCCCCTCACACTTTAAGCCCCCCTCACACTTTAAGCCCCCCTCACCCGCTTTAAGCCCCCCTCACTCACTTTAAGCCCCTCTCACCTGCTTTAAGCTCCCCTCACCCGCCACTCACTTTAAGCCCCCTGTACCCGCTTTAAGCCCCCCTCACCCGCTTTAAGCCCCCTTCACTCACTTTAAGCCCCCTTCACTCACTTTAAGCCCCCCTCACTCACTTTAAGTCCCCCTCACCCGCTTTAAGCCCCCCTCACCCGCTTTAAGCCCCCCTCACCCGCTTTAAGTCCCTATCTCCCACTGGAATCCTTGACTACCGACCTTGGTGGTGGTAGGTAGGATTGCATCACAATCGGGTCGGGTCATTCAAATCCAAACATGCATGCAAACAACTCTGAAAGACTGAACCCAATCCACTCACAACACTACACGCATACCAACATAATGGAAAAATCCACACCTGGTTGTTGCTAATCTTTTCATCATAGTTACTGACAACACTTCATGATGCTGGTTGAGAGGCTGAGAAAACTCAAAGTGAACATTAACATTTTATTACAAACTTCAATAACATTAGTTGTCACTACTATGCTGTAAAAGTTAAAGAAAAATACACCATTATATTTTTGTAAGTTGAAATGCATGTGGTGGTAGGAAGTATGCTGCCTACACCTGAATATTGAGGAGTTTTGGATTGACCAAAATGTGAACACCATGAAGTTGGCCACAAGATGCATGAGTTAGGGGTGGGGGTTGGGAAGAAGACGGTAACTGAAAGGAAGACTGTGTGGAGGTGGATAAAGATCACCACTGGGAGGGAGCTGTGTGGAGAGTGTAGGCCGTCACTGAGAGAGAGCCACTGAGGGGAGGGGTGGGAGGGATGGTGTGGAGGCTTTCACTGAGAGGGAACTGGTGTGGTGGTGGGTGGAGGCCGATACTGGAAGAGAGGCAATGTTTAGGGGTGGAAGGCAGGGCTGGAGGGGAGTCACTGTGGAGAGGATGTGGAGGGCGTCCCTGAGAGGGGGCCACTGTGGAAGGGGGGTGGGTGGCGGGGCTGCTTGGGGACTGCTTCCACAACAGCTTGGTCATTCAGACAGGACGGCCTGGGGTTTCTCTCTAGCCCCCAGAACTGGGACCTGGCGCGTGGCTGAAGCTCGTCTGTCCTTTGTCAGGGCGGTACGGCTGGCTACAGCCTGCCCCAGCTGCGTGCTCCAGACGGTGACCAGGGACAGTCCCTGCACGGGACCTGCTCTTCAGACTGAGGGGCTGCCAGGGCTGCGTAGGGAGCTGCCTGCAGATGGGCGCTGAAAACTCGCACCAGCCATGCCCGTTCCAAAGAGTCCAAAAATGGGCGTGTTGGACACGAGCCAGGAGCTGCCGGCGCCGGGTTGCGAGCTGCCTGCTGGTCGTGAGAACACTGGGTTCTGGCCGCCAGTGGGCATCATGGGGATCATAAAGGGGTTCTGCTGGAACTGCGTAGCTGGAGAGCGAGAGGGAAGTTGGGAGGGGGCGAAGTTTGACTGCAACGGAGGTGAGCCAAGGTAAAGGAATGGAGAGGGACGCGAGTTGAGGAGCTGGGGAGGACCGATACTGGGAGGGGACGGGGATGCTGTAGGTTCTCCCAGTGCTGTGTAGCCCATCTCGTCCCAGAAGTTGCAGTAGCGGTCCAGGTGGCCCGACTGGGCTCCTGAAGTGCCGTGCCTGAAGACGTAGGCCATTTTGGAAGAAGCAGGACTTGGCGCCGTATAGTGGAAGGACGGCCAGCTCTTGCCCGCCATAAACTCGCTTTCGTTGGGATCTCCGCTCCAAGCGAAGCGCGTCCATCGACGTGCCATGTCGTAGGAAAGTCTGCAATATCAGAGCAACTCCGTGACTGACGAGGCAGTGCAAGGCGTGTGCTTTGTGTGTGTATGTGTGTGCTTTGTGTGTGTGTGTGTACGTGTGTGTGTGTACGTGTGTGCCTTGCACGAAAAACGCGTGCGCACACACGTATACACCCACGCGAGCAAGCACGCGCGTGCACACACACACACACACACACGTGTACAGGAAGCAACATACAAACAGACGGACACACACAGGCTTACCTGTAGTCCTCATTGGACACGGGCAGGCCTGCCAGGGCGGGAGTGTTGAAGAGGAAGGGCAGCTCCACGACGTGGCAGGTGTGGCCCTCGCACAGCGCGTCGCCCCAGATGCCCTGCACGGAGAGGGGCTGGTCGAAGACGTACAGGAAGGTGGGCACACGCGCCTCCGACGTGACACGCGCCACCCAGCGTGCGGGGCAGGCGAAGATCAGGTCGGTGATGGCTCGAGACAGCTCGGGACGGGCGTCCTGGCCGTTGACGGGGCGGTAGGGCCCCTCGACTGCACGGCTTCCCGTGTCGCCAGGAAGCAGCATGGACATCATGACTCGGTACACCCCGGCCTGCAGGCACCAGAGAGTGGATGTGTCCTACTATAGATGGACGGACGGACGGATCGACCAGACCAGACCAAACAAGACAAGACAGACAGATCGATAGGCGACAGACAGACAGATAGATAAGTAGACAGATAGATATTCTTGAGCCAGACAACGGAATGTTTAGTACCTAAGTAAAGGTAGTTGAGTATTATCGAGACAAACGTTTCCATCGCACCACCAGACTATGGTTTCTTACCCATATAGACTGGTGCTCTTGAGTCACTAGATCCGATCGTAGGCACCAGGTGATGGATTCTTTACCACAAAAGTAAAGATAGGCGAATGCTTCTAAAACAACAGTGTATATCATATGCATGTTTATATAGATTAATGATCAAACTCTTCTACTGAGCCACCATCTGCAAAATCCGATTTTGACTCCCTCGTTTCTGTAGTGTATCTCAAAACCAGTGTCATACAGAATACTTGTAGTGAAGTGTTGCAAATGTGAATGCTTTTGATGTGACCTACTTCACTACCAAAGTCTGTCCATTACTGACTCTGTGTTCATGTACATTCCACTTGACATTCACTGCCAGTCGGTGACGTTAGAACACGACAACAGAGGAAACGTACGTTAGGGGTCAGAATACACCCAACACATCTCCCCACGCGATTCGTGAGAGGCGAATAACTAGTGACATCGTGACTTGAATTGCGTTTACTCCAAAATGTTCAAGTGATTTTCGTGCTCATTGGCCTCACATAGCCTACAAAGTGATAGGCCGTAAAACACCATCCATCCATCACCAAAGGCGCCAAGCTGAGAAGGCACACCGTCCTAAAACTACTCATAGACGCGGACTGAGTGAGTGAGTGGTTGAATGACTCTCACTAGTCTCAGAAATACTGACTAAATGAGGTTTTAACGGCCTGTTAGCCATTGTAGGGCATCTGCATCTAGTGCCAAAGACTATAACATCACTACAGCTGGTTAGAGTACAAGCAAGTCCAAGTCTCGCTTTCTCTTGTTTGCCTTTTACGAGTCTCCCCGGGAGACTCAATCGGAGGGTCTACTCCCAACCGGAAGCCACGGTGACCAGGCATGGACAATCTTGTAGCCCAGCCTGGCACCACTCACCAGCAGCGGGTCTTTGGACAGATCTTTGGCGTAGGTCAGGCCCTCCTCCGTGGTGTAGCCCAGCATCAGGGGCTTACGGTGGAAGCTGCCAGCTGCGAAGGCGTCAGCCAGGCTTGACGTCAGCAGGCGTCCGTCCACCAGGGGGCCCCAGGGCTGACTGGACAGCACCGCCTTGTAGCTGAAGGTGCCGCGCACCGCCTGCAGACACAGCAACACCGAGTGGTCATGACATGACATGACATGACTTAACATAACATGGAACAAAATAACATGACATAACATGTTCTTTATTTGTCCAAAATATGGAAATTAGATGTTACATTTCACTGGCAATAGATATTAGCGCTGTACAGCAGCTTCCCAACGCAAGACAAAAAGTTACAAACTATGGGCTACATAATATAAGGCTAAGTGGCTGCAGTACCATAGGGTGAGGTCTCACTGCACTTCTAGAATAGATGGTGTTCAAAAAACTTATGGCAGACGGTATTTAAAAATCGAATGCATCTGTCTGTGAGTGTTTTTGGAGGACGGAATCTTTGACTGTGAAGTATGAATGTGGAGTGGAATTCTATGTGGAGGGGGCAATCTGCATTTCTCGTGATGATACTTGTCTTGTCTCTCTCAAGGGATTTTGGTGAAATTGGCTGGAAGTTTCTACGGGTGTTCCAGTTATATGTTGTGCCTTCTAACGTAATTTACCCTGTATCGGCGCCTCTCTCGCTTACCTTCCCAACAGACTGGGGCATGGCATGCATAAGTCAATACACAACTCATTATATCATAGTAGAATGTCTTCGTCCACATCTATCTTCTCCGAAAGATCTCGGCTTACGCAGGCAATAAAGGCAATGAGGATGATGAGTTTGTGGTGGTTTGGTGTTATGTGGGTGGGTGGCAGTGATGGTGGTGGTAGTGCTTGGTGGTGGATGGGTAGTGATGGTGGGTGGGTACCCGGGTGGGGGATAATAGTTGGTGGCGAGGGGAAGGGGGCTGCTGGGGGTCGGTCGTGGATGAATACAGTTGGGTAGTTGTGATGGGTAATGAGGGTGGGAGTTGATGGTGGATGGGTAGTGGTGATAGTGGTTGGTTGTGGGTGTGTGGCAATGGGAAAGGAGAGGGGTAAGGAATTTAGGGGTGGAAGTGATTGGCGACGAGGGGGGTGGTGGGGTGGGTGGGTGGTGGTGGTAAGGTGATAGCTTTCTGTAAAAGGTATTATTGAATTCAAGTGTAACATCGCTAAATGATCCACAACAGCAACTCAACATCACTGACAGCACCCCACACAGAAAACGCAATGCCTGCAGAATGCGCCTCTCACTTCCACACTCGGCAAACAGCGGCGAGGCGAGGATTGAAACAGAGACGTGATGGACTCGAATCACTCTCTGGCTGTGAGAATTTGGAAAAGGCAAGCGACGGGCATTTCCACTCTCAACGAGCAGCCAGTATGCAATGCGCTATTTTTGAAGTCCTGTGTTCAACGAACGGACACATACACACACGCATGCATGCACGCACGCACGCATGCATGCACTCACACACACACACACACAAACGCACACACACACACACACACACACACAGCCACACGCAAACACACACACGCACAATTACACACACACGCGCACAATTACACACACATGCACACACACATAGAGACTGACTTTTTGCTTGGACACCAGCAACTGCGCCGGACGTTGACGATAGCAGGCCAGGTCGTGCACGGGACAGCCTATTTCCTTGGCAAAAGCTTCAGCCAAAACCTGGGAGTCCTGAAGTAAAGAGACAGAGAAGTCAAAGATCAACAAAGGGGAAAGGTAAAGTTTGGGGCAAGGCAGGAAAAGGGAAGTTTTATCACCAATATGAAATGTTATCTTTGACCCTATTAAAACAAACACGCACACGCACGCACACACGCACGCACGCACGCACGCACGCACGCACGCACGCACACACACACACACACACACACACACCAAGAAGAACATGTTTTACCACTTCCCCCAAACGAGTGATATCTAAAGTTCTGACAAGCAGTCGAGAGCTTGTAAAAAATTTGTCAGTCTTGCGGCGAGCGGAGTTCAAAAGTCACGTCGCCTCTGATCCTTCCTGCTACGACACGTTTTGAACGCTAACGCCCGTCAAAAACCTTGTGGCTGAAAATTTGCGCCTTTTATTCACCTTGTATCTCATTCTGCTCGTTTCCGTTTTAACACGTCTTCCTTTCAAACAAACGACAAAAAACTCTGCCTTGCGTTTTGTCTGTCTTTCGAGAACTACGGTTGTCGAGCAGTCAACTCGTTGTAGACCTAAAACTGTGGGAACCAATGGCGGGTCTCCCAGGACTATGAATATGCAAAGCAAAGCTATCCAACGCAATACAGAAGGCTTTACCGGTCTTTAAAAAAAAGTGACCGCTGTAATCATACGCAACGACTAATCAGTTCTTATGATAAATCCGTTTCCAAAACTGGACACTGTCTGCTCTTTCGTCCCAATTTCAATTCAACCTCTGCATGATCACAGCGATCACTTTAAAACAATACCGGAAACGCCTTTTGGATTGCTTTGGATTGCATTGGATTGCACTGGATTGCATTGGATTGCTTTGGATTGCATTGGATTGCTTTGGATTGCATTGGATTGCGTATCTTTAGTCTGGGGAACCCGTCTCAGAAGTTTCCCAAGAGGTTTCCATACACATTTTCGACTGGTCAACAGTGGGGCAGGAAGCGGAGGGCTCCCAGGATGCATACACTGTCGTGACTGGGAGCTTTAAAACTAGACGGCAAGGCTCTTGAAGGCTGTAGGAGGGACCCCATGGTGCCACCAGAAAGCATAGTGAGTTCTGGGTTTAATTATGAGATAAGACTTATTGTTTTCTTGATCAGCTTCTTGACCAAATGTTTACGTTTCTTTCATCAGGCAGTATCTTCCATAAACTGACCATTTCTTAGTTTTCAAAACACTGACGAATTAAGGACCATGTTCGATAAATTTCCTCTCTTGTTTGAACACTGGCTATTTTTGCTTTTTATGACCCCTTGTGGTCTTTCATTGTAAAAAGGCAAAGTTGTTTATTTCTTTTGTGTGAGTGTTCATCCAATGGTGGGTGTTAACACACATGCTATTACCGCATGATCATTGACTACTCTCGTCATCACTTCAACACCATCTCAACGCCTTGGGTAGCATGCAACCAGGCTGTGGATAAACAGGTTAAAGAGAACAGTCTCAGTTTTTTCCCAACTCAACCCTCACAAGTACCCAGTTTTACTCCTGGGTGGGAAGAGATAATTAAAGTCAAGAACCTTGCTCAAGGATGCAACTCTGGGACTTGCACAGCTTTGAACGCTTTACCGACTAACGTCAAGCAAGTGCAGGTATAGCGCACTACCTCCTCGGCCGCAGCTGTGTCCTGGGTGATCAGTGCTTGTGACACCCCATTCTGTGAACCCGAGTCAGTAGTGACTCTGGCGCACTTCGCAATGAATGCGTAATGGACTTGACCCTTCGCATTACTGCATTGTGTCAAAAATAGCTCGTTCTGGATACTAGTTTTTCCACATTTTACAGAAATCATTCAGATGTCAAAACTTGTTTCCATTTCAATACAAACATTTTATTTTATTAAATAAACGGTTGTTTATTACCTCAACAAAGAGTAAGTTAAGAGTTTTGTGCGAAATAGTCTTAGAAAGTTCTACATTAACGGCGCAAGTCAGGGAGCAGAGTGCTTTCCCACAAGCCTCTCGTGTGACCTCCTTATGAATATTCCGGACGGATTGTTCCATCACGTGATATGAACTGTGCCAGAGACTCCTGTTAGCTCTAGTAATTTAGAAAATCAATGGTTTTATAATAGCCTACAGAGGCAGATAGGCCGTACACGTTTCTCCCTTCCTTCTTTCGTCCATCCATCCATCCATCCATCCATTCATTCATTA
>JAWQFJ010001972.1:172500-190000 GCA_034096865.1 Theodoxus fluviatilis | reverse complement strand
AGAGAGAGAGAGAGAGAGAGAGAGAGAGAGAGAGAGAGAGAGAGAGAGAGAGAGAACGAACGAGAGAGAGAGAGAGAACGAACGAGAGAGAGAGAGAGAGAACGAACGAGAGAGAAAGAGAGAGAGAACGAACGAGAGAGAGAGAGAACGAACGAGAGAGAAAGAGAGAGAGAACGAACGAGAGAGAGAGAACGAACGAGAGAGAGAGAGAGAGAGAGAGAGAGAGAGAGAGAGAGGACCGACAAAGAATTAATTCCGCGTGTGCTTTTTTTGGTCATACACGTGACTACAGGAATAAGACGAATATAAAAGGAAAAGTTTGGTGATGTTCATGCAAATCATTTGTAAATGTGTCCAATAAAAAGGACGATTCATATTCAGGGAAGACTGATTTTTCATAGCAACGTCTGAGCAGTGAGTAGAAAATTCACCACTTTGGACGATATGGAACTCGTACAAAAACATACACTGAAACTACTTTTCTTCCTTCATCGGGCAGGTCTCATCATAAGGCTTTGATTTAGTCGAGAGTAATGACTCAATCTGCACACAAAGAAAATGCGGGCAAGCTACGTTTATTCAAGATATGTACTTACAACAATGGCAAACAACTATTTTCATTGAAGATCTATACTTCCATGAAAAGCCAGCAAACTACTTTCATTCATAAGGCAGTCAAGCTACCTCCATTCAAGATCTGTACTCACAGGAAAACCAGACAAGCTGCTTCCATTTAAGATCTGTAGTCACAGGAAGACCAGGCAAACTGCTTCCATTCAAGATCTGTACTCAAAGAAAAATCAGGCAAGCTACTTCCATTCAAGATCTGTACTCACAGGAAAACCAGGCAAGCTACTTCCATTCAAGATCTGTACTCACAGGAAAACCAGGCAAGCTACTTCCATTCAAGATCTGTACTCACAGGAAAACCAGGCAAGCTACTTCCATTCAAGATCTGTACTCACAGGAAAATCAGGCAAGCTACATGTACTTCCATTCAAGCTCTGTACTCACAGGCGAGGGAGCAAGGACGTGGTGGGTGCAAAGCAGGTGAGATTCAAGGGGAGTCCGAACAGCCTGTGCGCCCACGGAGGCCAGGGTCGTGTTTTATGCCGTCTACGTCACAAGAGGCTCGGGCAGTGATAGATGGGGAAGAAGGTGAAGGTGAGGGGGTCGAAGGGGGTGGACAGGGGGAGGACAAGGGCGGATAGGAAGATGGGGGCCTGGATGGGGGTGGGGGTGGGGAGGGAGGGAGAATGTGGCAGCGCGTGTGGAACCAGGGGTGAAAGGGGGTGGGTCGGGAGGGGGTGGACGAACGAGCGCACATTAGTGGCATCCGTGTTGACCCACGACGGAGAGAGAAAACGAGAGGCCAGGTGGGAAACAGGTCTATGATGGGTGGGGGGTTGGGGAGGGAGGTGAGTAGAGCTGGGGGTGGGGAATGGAGAAGGTGAGGGAGTTGTCATTGAGTTGTACACACGAGTCCAAACAGGGAAACGCAAGTTTCAGCAAGGCCCGGAAGGGTAGATTGGTGCAGTGGGCGTTTGGGAGGTGAGATAAGTAATAGGTCAGGGTGGGAGGGGTAGAGTTGGGGGGGAAAGGAGAGAGTCGGGGTAAAAAAAGGGGGCAAATTTCACAGGAATGAAGCAAGAATGACTTGATCGTGGGAACTGGGGCAAGAGAGAACGGATATAGAATGAATGACGAAGAAAAATTAAGAGACTGTTTAAAATATGAAACTCTTAGAGGGGTGGGAGGTGGGGGTGGCGATTTCAACCCGATCGCTTATTAACCAGTAGCAGAGGCAATGCTGGTGAAACCTGCACCTTACTCAAGTAAGCGAATCTAGGAGAGTGCAGATTTGATCAGCACACCTGCCAGCCTTGAAGTAACAGCAGGCGAGCATCACAACCCCTGAGCGGAGCCGCTGGACGTGGGCATACAGCAAGAGGGGATGGTTGGAAGGGAGAGAGGGGCAAGATGGGGGTGGGGGAGGAGGTGCGTGGATCATCAAAAAAGCCATAGGCTGTCAGCTGAAGACGCGCTAGTGACGAAGTGGGTTTCTCCATCATCTCAGCCGGAACTGACCAGTCGGAAGTGTCTTCATGACGTCATCTTCACCGAAAGGAAATGCGCCTTGCGCACTAGGCGGAGTAGTACTTTGTTTATGCTCTTGCTCACGCACAGATCTTGACAAAAGAGGCGGATGTGACAGCGTCGTGTTTACGCAGTGGCTTGCAGAGTGCGAATGTGGTCAGGTTGCATTGGCGACAGCGTCCTGCCCACAGCAAGTCTGCTGATGTGACAGGTCCTTGACCTCTGCCCTCACTGTGGCTCAGAGTGCCTTTCTGGATCAGCCTTTGACAGCAATTGAATATGGCAGAAACTCTCCAGGACTTTCAGGCTCAGGACACGACGGCGAGACAAGAGCTGAGGAGGAGAGGACGTGTATGGCTGTACGCACATGACTAGACGTGACTTGACGTGACGTGACGTACATGTAGCAATGCAGCTGTCTTCCGTCTGAATATCGCGGTTATCTCCCTTGCTTCCAGGGCGGGACTGGTGGCACTGAAGATGCCTTCCTCCCCCACCCCCAACCCCCTCCCACCCCTCACCCACCCCGCGATTGAAAAAAAAAATTATTTTGTTAATTCGTTTATCTTTCTCATGTATGTAAACAAAGTAAGTCTGTGCTTTGACTAGAAGTCCGTCTATCTGTCCGTTACACACACACACACACACACACACACACACACACACACACACATATTAAGCAAGAAGGCTTTTCAAAAGCTTCTCGAGCATGAAAATGCAAGAATTATACTAACTTCAAAGTCATTTTGGCACAAACATTATTTTGAAGACTTCCAAAAACGATGTTGGCGTATTTTGTTACAACCGCCGCCGCCACTTCTGCTGTTGCTAATGAGATAATGATGATGATGATGATGAAGATGATGATGATGATTTTTAAACCGGTCTGTTTTAAAGCATCACACATTCTCATTCAAAGAGCAATAAAATATATTGTATTCTATTGTATTTTTGTATTGTATCATATTGCATTGTATTGCATTGTATTGTATTGTATCGTATCGTATCGTATCTATTGTATAGTATTGTATTGTATTGTATGATGATCATGATGATGTTCATGATCATGATGGACGACGACGACAACGACATGATAGGAAAATGGAGAGGTTCGGGAAAGACTTGAGGAAGCTCATGCATGGGTGAAGCTGAAGACAGGAAAGATGGGAAATGATAACCAGGAGACAGCAGTGAGGCGGATTTCCCAGGCTATGGATACGCAATCCAAAGCAATCCAAGTGCGTTTATGGTGTCCTTTTAACGTGATTGCTGTAATCGTGCAGAGGCGTATCAAAAATGGGACGAAAAACAAAAAGTGTCTCGTTTTGGAAAATGATTCGTCACAAGAACCGACTGACTGGACGTTGCAATCACTTTTTAAAAGATCAGATATGTCTTTTGGATTGCTTTGCATTGCTTTGGATTGCATATCTATAGTCCTGGGAACCCGCCTTGGGCAGCGCTGAAGGGGAAAAAAGAAGAGGAAGATGCTATGCCTCAGACATACATCTATTTACAGTTCGATTTCCAACCATAACATGGTACATTCTTTCTTTTCCCTCAACAAACTGTCACCCGCTCAGGTTTTCATCACAGTGATAGTTCAATCTGCAACGCACGCGCTCTTCGGCCTTGACGATTTCTATATTTATTTAGGCGCGTTCTAATTGGGCGCAGTACCCGATGTGAACGAAGGCCTGAGTCGACTTAGCGAACTTGTGTTCGGGGACTGCTGCACACGAAGTGGACTTAGCGAACTTGTGTTCGGGGACTGCTGCACACGAAGTGGACTTAGCGAACTTGTGTTCGGGGACTGCTGCACACGAAGTGGACTTAGCGAACTTGTGTTCGGGGACTGCTGCACACGAAGTGGACTTAGCGAACTTGTGTTCGGGGACTGCTGCACACGAAGTGGACTTAGCGAACTTGTGTTCGGGGACTGCTGCACACGAAGTGGACTTAGCGAACTTGTGTTCGGGGACTGCTGCATACGAAGTGGACTTAGCAAACTTGTGTTCGGGGACTGCTGCACACGAAGTGGACTTAGCGAACTTGTGTTCGGGGACTGCTGCACACGAAATGGACTTAGCGAACTTGTATTCGGGGTCTGTTGCATACGAATTGGCCGAAGTATAGTCGATGATGAACTTTTATTAACAGCCTACACTTCCCGCGACTCCCAAACAAAAGAGCGATTTTATACGAACGATAAGGACGCAGCTTCGGACTACTTCTTCCAAGTATACATAGGACTTCGAAGAACACGGTCACTGACGTCTACTTCGAACTTCGGACACTTGAAAAACACCACAAATCACAAAACGCCTGTTTGAAGTGAGCACCGCTCATGCCTACTTCGCCGTAGCAGCAAGCGTGTCTTTGGCGAAAGAGGCGTAAGTGTTGCTTAGTTAAAGCAGGCCATAATGCGAAACCAAAACTCCGGTTAGTAGTAGGCCAATGCTTTGCCCAATTACAACACACCTTAATAGCTAGCAAACACAAGTGTTTGTGCCGACTGTGAAGTACCTGTAGCGAGATACTGAATGAATATTTCCTTAATAAGACTGGCGACATTATAAAGAATCGAATCGGTAACTCTGTGGGACTGGATTTGGTCTGCAGGCGTGTCTGTATTGGCAGCAAGCTGGCAGGGGTGCTTGTGGCACACAGGAGCTGTCTTGGACGGAGCTTGCGGTGTAAGTGTGTCTGCACAGAGGAATGCACGTTTTCATCCCTTCTTTGATAAGAACACTGTCTCTTTATCCCTCCAGGTTTACTGGAGGTCCTCACAGCTTTATTCAAACAATGACCACGGTTCTGCAATGATAAAGGAAAGGAAGAATGTTGACTAACGGCATTTGGCAACATGTAACTGATAATCGATACACGATTATAACTCAGTCAAATGTGAAAACATAAAGATGCTACGCACGGAGAGAATCCTGTGATTATGCACAAACAATATATGATTGAACTGAAGGGTAGCTTAGTTACATAAAGCAGCACTTACAGATAAATGTGGCGGAGCGTCGTTATGCAGTGCATGTGTTTTACACAGCCATTTTGGATACCGAGTTTTTAGGAGTCACGCCCCTTGACTAGGAGGGTCTATTTACAGGAATAGGTCGTAATCCGCTATCTCCCCCTAAATCTGTTGTCAAAATGAATAAAGACTGATAATGAAGGGATGGATGTTGGACTGGTCAGTAATAAGATGGCGTTAAGGGACATAGTCATTGAGCCATTTCGGTGCACGAACAGTACGACTGGAGCGTCGCGGCCAATCAGTGGAACTTTCTGGCGGGGATCCTGATGAGGCAGTAGGGGTGGCGTTACTCGGCCCGCCAGTCTGCTGAGCGGCTGGGGTGTCATCGTGCAGCGGTCCGATCCTTGGCGTGGTGATGCGTTGCCCACGGAGATTCTGAGTTGGGCGAGTAGGTGTAGCCAGAGCGCCCTTGCGTACACCCGCCTTGGGCGATGGCTGGGGTGTAGGGGGTGTTGGGCTCATGGCGTCTGGGGAGGGTTGGTCATGGTCCGCACGAGTGGATGTTTGGGGAAGGTTGATGGGAGTGTTGGACAAAGGAGGTAAGGTCGCATTGCCCGAAGTCCCACGCTGTGCTGGCCGCGGAGTGATCAGACCGGGTGCGGTGGGGGGAGTGGGCGCAGTGGAGAGGGGTGTGTCCATTGTGATGGTTCTTGTGGGAGGGGGGGGGGGGATCACGGGTGAGTATCTCCTGAGGAACTTGCGGTTGAGTAGGGTGACTCTGCCTGAGCCATCGACTTTAATCACATATTGATCAAATTGGCGAACTTCGATCACCGTCCCGGTCTTGACCCATTTCAGTGGGTGGGGTCCAACTTGATTTTGGCTCTGGGCGTAGTCGCCAACTTTGAGGGGTGGCAGTCGTTTTGTCCTTTCGGGCCATCGCTCCCAGTTGCACATGTGGCGGTTGCGGAGGGCAGACTCTCGTGCGGCCAGTGTGTTACGCCATGTGCGGTGTGGCTGGTAGTTTCCTGGGGGTATGGGGATGAAATCCCTGATTGGGGAGCCAAAGATGCACATGGCAGGGGACAATTTGGTGTCACGGTCAGGGGTGTTCCTGTATTGTAGCATGGCCCGTTGAAAAGCGTCTGTATCCAGGTCACCAGTGGGGGTGGTGTTGTCGGTGATCAGTCGCTTGACGGTATTGACGCCTAGCTCTGCCCGACAATTGCTGTGCGGGAAGGCGAACGATGACAGGTGATGGTGTACACCCCAGCGTTTCAAGAATTGTTGGATTTCGTTGGAGGTGAACACCGGCCAGCCGTCTAATGCTAGTTCCTCAGGGATTCCGTAGATCACAAATGTTTGGCGTAGGCAGGTTATGAGCCCGGTTCCGCCAGCGTGTTATCTTTTGACAATGGGCCAGTTGGAGTATCGGTCAACAATGACCACATAGTTAAACCCCCTTGTAGTGGAAGAAGTCAGCGCATATGTCTTGGAAGGGGTATTCCGGTGTTGATAGCGGTGTGGGCGGGGCACTGGGGTTGGAGGGTGCAATGCGGTTGCAGTAAGTGCAGTTGGTTCTGATGGCAGTGATGTCAGGTGTGATTCCTGGCCAGAATACCGATGCTTCAGCCCTCAAGTTCATAGAGGTGACCCCTTGATGTGCAGCGTGGAGCGCGGCGAGGACTTCGGGACGAAGTGATGGTGGGATGACCACTCGCTCTTTGTAGAGTATTACCCCGTCGAGTGTGAAGAGGTCCTCGCGGAATTGGAAGAAGTCCCGCAGGGATGGGGGAAGGTCCTGACGGTTGTCCGGGAAGCCATTGTCAATGATCGACGACAGCAGGAACATGTTTTCATCGCTGGATGTGGCATGTCGCACGCGGGCCCAAGTCACAGATTGGAAGGGAGCGGAGTGCAGTGTGAAGGCTGAGAGTGAGGCGTCGTCAACCGATTCAATTGGTGGGGCTGGGGATCGTATGCCGTCGAGGGAGGAGGGGAACAGACATGGTGAGGATTGGAGTGAGGCCACGTCATCAGTGAGGGGCATTTTGACAGGATCTCCGGTTGGGTGCCGGGAGAGGGTGTCTGCTGCACAATGTTTTATTCCAGGGATGTGCACCATGCGGAACCGGTATTTCAGGGTTTTTCTTTCAAGTTTCGTAGTCGTGGGTTGGGGATGTCTTCCAGCGATCGGTCTCCAAATAGTTTCAGGAGAGGTTTGTGGTCCACAGCAATCGTCAGGTCTTTGCAGCCGAGGACGAAGTACCTGGCTTTGTTGAGGGCGTCGGCGACGGCTAATGCTTCTCCCTCGATGGGTGCATAGCGGGATTCCGCTGCGTGAGTAAAGCGGCTTCCGACAAGGGTGACCTTCCATCCCGTTTGACAGCAGAATGGGTCCTTTGTGGGGCAGGTGCAGTGCTTTTGGAGCAGCCAGAATCCGATACCTGTTTTCGACCAGTCAGTGGCTAGGCATGTTGGTCGTCGCGCGTCAAAGATCTGGACACCTTTCTCAATGTCGTTGATGATGATGTTTTTCGATTCCTCGAATAAGGAGTTCAGGTTGTCATTCCATTGGAATGGTGTACCTGGTTTCAGCAACTCACGAAATGGCAGCATTTTCTCGGCCATGCTGAATGCAAAGGACACCTGGTTGATGAGTCCGAACCATGATCGTATGTCGGTGATGTTGGCTGGGGTTGGGAAGTCGCGGATGGACTGAGTGTGTTTCTTGCTAGGGCGGACAGTGTCAGGGGTAATTTCAAATCCAGCAAATTCCACCGTGTCGCCGCCGAGGACGAATTTCTCTGGATTGAGGGTGATTCCGTGGCGGCCACAAACGTCGAGCCATTGGACTGTCTGGTGGAAGCTCTATTCCAGGGTATCTGCCCAGAGCAGGGCATCAACGCATTTGGTCTTGTTGAGGATTTCGGCAACAATTTCATCGTATCGCCTGGTGTATCCGTCGCCGGATGCGATGTAACCTTGGGGGGTCGTTTTGTACCAGTATCTGCCCCAAGGTGTAATGAAGGTCGTGAGGTGGCGGTCTTCTGTGCGGATGGGGACGCTGTGGCAGCCGTTCCATGCGTCGAGGACGATCTTCTTTTTGCCGTGTGGGACAGATCTCGCCTGGTGGAACGGGGAGGGTGTGTGATGCGTCTCCCTTGTCGCATGAGCATTGAGGAGTTGGAAGTCGACAGTCCGGCGTAGTTTGCCCTTTTTCTTTGCACAGATTACCATCCGGTGGCACCGTGTGACAGGTTCGCCTATGGGGATAGGCTCGAGGACACCCAGACTAACGTCTTGGTCAAGGCCCGCCTTTACTTCCTGTTGCCAATGGAGTGGGACCGGTATAGGGGTGTGGTGAGCCACCGGGGTTGTTGTTGTGTCGACCATAAGTTCGAGCGGTGGGCCCTCCATGAGGGGAAGAGGCTGGTGTTCACATGTGTTGAACGTGCTTGACTTGTAGTAGTCTAGTAGATACTGCTGTAGTTTTTCTCTGTTTGCGTTGGGAAATGGTAGGCGTTGCGGTGGGGGCGGTGCCAATTCACGACGGGGGCAGCCGCATGGGGCGGCGGCGTTGGCCCCAAAGGGTGCTGTGTCCTGCAATGTGGTATCTCAGTGGTCTGTCGTCACGCCGACCTTGGGGAAGTCCTTGGGGATGATGTGAAGGTCTGCGCAAGCCCCTCTGCTGAGGAAGAATTTCTTGGAGCAGTTCGTGATGTAGGTCATCTGTTTTGTTTTGAAAATTTGGCCATGAGTATCCTTGGCTGTGATATGGAGTATTGTGGCGCCGAGGATGTTGATGCTTTTGTTGTCGGCGGCATGCATTATCATTGTCACAGGGATGAGGTCAGATGGGGTAAGGCAGAGGCGATAGAGGTCTACAAGGCAGCTTTGGCACCCAGTGTCTGCCATGGCAGGCTGGCTGATGGACTTTGATGGGGAGTTAAGTGTGAACCCGAGTGCTTTGTATCCCCTATGTGAGGCCTGGATTGTGAGGTCAACGAAAGGTTGAGGTTGTGATCTCTTGCTTATCCACGTTTGGGACAGGTTGTCGAATAGATGATGATAATTGGGGGTGGGTTTCCAGTTCCTTCTGCGAGAAGATGACATCACAGAGTACAGGGCGTCGAAGATGGCAGCTTCGCCGTTTTCTGTGGCAGGTGGTGGTCGGCGCCTTGGTCTATCTTTGATGAGGCTTACAGACTCATGGTGGTGGTCTCTGTTGCACGCCTGACATTGATGGCCGTATGCCGGGCAGTTGGTCTTGCGGGTTCGGGCCAAGGAATGTGCACCATGGCCTGTTTTTCCACAATATGCGCAGAGTTCTTTCTTGTCGTTTTTGAAGGCGAAACGTTTCTTCTTCTGGTTGCTGCTTGCGACGTCAACCGAGGCTGATGCGGCGTCAGTTGTGTGGACATCCAGCAGGCGGGAGGCTGATCGTTTGCCAGCTTCTTTCGCTTCCACAAATCGGAGCGCGTCGTCCAGGCTCATATCCTGGTTCTCATGGCTAAGGAGGTCCAACTGGATGTCGGGACCTGCTACGCCGCAGATGAGGGCGTCGCGGAGTATGGCGGCGGTGTAGCTGACATCCCGGCCGCAAGTCTCGGAAGGGCATTTGATTGTGAAGTTGCACACCCTGGCTTGGCCAGCAAGGCGGGCCCCAAATGCTCGTAACGGTTCGTCGCGGTCTTGTCTCATGTTATGGAGTGTAACTCTGGCCACCATTGAGCTCTCTTGGCATACGGCGAGCCTTCTGATGGCAGCCAAGATTTCATTTTCAGTTTTGCCCATCAGGCTACCGCCCACTGATCTAGTGAGGTCTTTTCGGAGAGGTTCGTCGCAGCATTTCAGGAGTTGCAATGTTTTGTCGCGGCCTTTCACTTTTGTGGCGGCGACGTAGTCAGACCATCGGGACACAAAGTATTCCCATTCCTCGCTGGTGCCAGCGGCGGAGATGATTGGTCGCTTGACTCTGTCGATCTTCGCTGCTGTTGTGGGTCTCAAGAGTGTGGGTAGTTCCGTGAGCGGTGAGGAGAGCAGCGACGATGATGGCGTCGAGGTCCTCTGTCACGTAGTCACAGTCAGGGATTGGGCAGGCGACGGCAGGCATGGTGTTGTTGGCGCTTGGTCACGCTCAACCGACCGTGGTCATCGATAAGAACGCTGTCTCTTTGTTCAAAGAAACTTCATTCAAACAATGACCACGGTTATGCAATGATAAAGGAAAGGAAGAATGTTGACTAACGGCATTTGGCAAAATGTAACTGATAATCGATACACGATTATACTCGATCAAATGTGAAAACATAAAGATGCTACGCACGGAGAGAATCCTGTGATTACGCACAAAGAATATATGATTGAACTGAAGGGTAGCTTAGTTACATAAAGCAGAACTTACAGATAAATGAGGCGGAACGTCGTTATGCAGTGCACGTGTTTTACACAGCCATTTTGGATACCGAGTTTTTAGGAGTCACGCCCCTTGACTAGGAGGGTCTATTTACAGGAGTAGGTCGTAATCCGCTACTTCTCTCTTGCCTCCAGAGTTGTGGCTGGGTTGCCTTTTCCTTCGTATCACACGTGGTCTAGGAAGGGAGTTTCCCTCGGAGGTAAACGTTGCCCAAGCAGAGGAAATCTCTGTTTGTCAAGAGTCCATCCTTGCCTTTGGGGCTGCCTCCAGTCCTACCCTGTGTGGCAGGAAGAGAGCTACCACAATCAGGAAGAGAACTGTTTTCTTGATGAGCCCCAGGTAATGCTCTTTGGATGTGCCGACGTTTTCATTCGACACAAGCTGTAAAATTTACCACTGAAAGAGGACATTTTCCTGAGGCGGCGGAACTCAATCCCGTGTGAATTCGTCATGTTCGCCCGGTGAGCGCGAAAGTAGAGGGTAAAAAGATTAAGAGCCGGTGATTCAGTTGCGTAGGAAAAACTGGATGAAAAATCATCTATGATGCGTGTAATGATGCTTCTTGGGGTAAAATACGGGATCTGGCGACCAACTTGTTGCTGTGCGTCGTCTGGATTCGATCTTCCAGGATGACTGGATGGCACAGCTGGATCCAAATGATCTGACCCTGTGCCGATTCACTCCGGCAGCCTCTTTGGATGATTGGGACCGCCCCTGGCTGAGCTATTGGAGCAGACAGCAACCAGGGGCTTCCGTTGATGAGGTGGACATTAAGCAGCTCCAACCGTACGTTACATTTGCGTGACGGTGTGCTTCGTCAGCCTATTTCTGTATACTATGGTAGAAGTCACTCTAGGGCTTCTAAAGTGTGTGTGTGTGTGGTGTGTGTGTGTGTGTGTGTGTGTGTGTGTGTGTGTGTGTGTGTGTGTGTGTGTGTGTGTGTGTGTGTGTGTGCTCTGTTGGATGGTGGAACACGAACATTTTTATATAGCTCAACCCCCTCCAGACGTGGAAGCCATGCATGGGAAGGATCTCCCTTGCTAAAATTATGTTTCTCCTCCTGCCATTTCGGAAAAATTCTGCTTCGCTGCCAAGAATGGAGCTGACTTGGGTGTGTCACCGTCGAAGGTGTCACTGGCAGCCCAAGCGATCATTCCGTCACCCTCTCTGTCGTCCTCGCCGAAAACCAGAACGTAAGTCAAGGCCACTGAAAGCCCGACGTCTTCGTCGCGTCCCTTGCAGACCACAGTGCCTTCTGGGAGGCACCGGATCAACTCGTCGGAGCCCTAGTCCAGCGATTAGATAGCTCGTCTGCTGATGGTGGTGGTGGTGGTTACGGCTTTCGAAGCTTCGTAGATCCTATAGAAAGTTCAAGGAGGAGAACTGACGAGGGCAGAAGCGTCCTGGAACCGAGAGATGGACGCTGCACAAGTCAGAACGCATTAGGGGGCATGAAATGCTTTCCGTCAACCAGCCACACGTCCAATCGCAACATGGACTCTGGCTTTTCCCGCTCTGCACTGTGTGTCAACACACGATCAGCCGGCATGTGGCCTGATTTTGAGGGCGAGTCGTGCAGAACCACATACAAATGATTACACAGGCATGACGTGTGCGCCCACACCTTTGCGTCAACAGTGGGTGGAGGAAGCCAGCGATGTCTGCACCGTGTAGTCTATGGGAGACACGTGATTAAGTTGTTACCGTGGGGACTTTTTTAAACCGGGAAAACTGAATCAGATGACGTCAGTGCGCTGAGGCCAAAACTATTTGGAGAGAGGTGCAGCCAGCAAGTGGGGTCTTACACTTGAACAGACTGTGCTGAGATTTCAGGTATTCCGGTGTGCAAGTCGTTTTACTCACGCTAGTCAATCGAGAAGTTCCACAGCAAGCCACATGCTGAGTGTGCGGAACACTAATGGGAATTCCCAGTTTTCCAATGTTCAATAAGTTTCTCGAGAAACTTATCGTGACGACAGGACAGAGCCATGTTACAAACTGACATGTGTAACTGTATTTTGTTGTCGTGTGTGTGTGTGTGTGTGTGTGTGTGTGTGTGTGTGTGTGTGTGTGTGTGTGTGTGTGTGTGTGTGCGTGCGTGTGTGTGTGTTTGCGTGCGTGCGTGCGTGTGTTGTGCGTGTATGTGTGTGTGTGTGTGTGTGTGTGTGTGTGTCCGTCCGTCCGTCCGTCCGTCCGTCTCGGTGAGTCTATCGATCGATCTGTCGCATACACACACATACACACACATATATATAATACGTACATATACACACTTAACCCATATAAACGTACACATGCACACACACACATACACACACATACACATGCACACATACATACAAACACATGCAAACAAACATACAGACACACATGCACAAACACGCATACACACACATGCACACATACACATACACACACATGCACACACACATGCATGCACACAGACACACAACTTTACACACACACACACACGCACGCACGCACGCACACACACACACACACACACACACACACACACACACCTACCTGTCTCTGAACGCTTGTGCTTGCACGCCCGTAGACAAAGAACTTTGTATAACTGTACTGCGCCCGAAAAGCTCGAATTTGATTGCGTGCACGCACACACAGAAATTGGAACGCACACAAAAAAGTAAACACACATATATTGGAGTACACGCACACGCTGCACACAGAAATAAGAGCACCAGTAACTATTTTTTCGTAGTCTCGTTTTCCTGTAATCCTCGCGAGGTTTACTAACGGGGGAGCGGACTCGAGCACACATTACACATTCGCCTGCGATCGAGGTACCTGCACGTACCTTCCTCCGACCGTCCTCTTTCCCCCAAAATTATGCAGCATCGTGTGTCTGTGTGTGGCCCCAGTGTACACAAACGCATGGACACAGAGCGTCCCCGTGTGAGAGGGGGGAAGGGGGAAAGGAGGAAAGGGCAGGGAAAGGGGGCGGGACTTGGAGGGGGTGGAGATGCACAGGTGGAGGGGTGTAGCCATGGAGCAGGCTAGTGGAAGTACGTGAGGAGACTGAGAAAAAGGACGAATGCACTGAAAGGCCGCTGCGGCCTCCTTCCGAAATTTCACCATACAGGTGCAATCGGTGGTCGCACAAGGACAGACCTCAGATAGCCAGCGGACGAGCACGGAGAGCAGACAGACAAACAGCTCGACAGACAGGCTCGGAGCGACGTCACAAACGAGGTGAGTGCAGCATTATGTGTCCCTGTTCTTGCTTCTAGTCGAGTTCATCCACAGTCAAATGTGAAGTGCCTGCTGCACAGGATGGCTGTAGAGACATAGCAATACAGCAATTGGGTTAGAAATCTAGAGACAAGCTGCTCATACCGATTAAGTCGGTCACTGCGTCGAGGACATTACGATAAGATCGATTGCAGTCACATTCATATGAAAATATTAATTCATATTTGAAATGTATTGGTAAGATCATCTGTATCATTGCAACTTATTAACACGAAACACAAGGTCGAAAAGTGACCGCTTTACTGTGTAAATTGCAGCAGCACTGGGTGGAGTTAGTTTTGTTGTTTTGTTTTATTCTGCGGCAGATAACTCCAGTTTACTATTCTCGCTGCAGATTTGCCGAGCGCTTTGCTTGTGAGAAGGAGAGGACAGCCCCGATGGCGTTGACTGAGGTGTTGGTGACAGTTCTGCAGGGCCTGACCTGCGTGGTGCTTGTCCTGGCAGCCCTTCTTCTCGTCTTTTATGTGTAGGTATTTCAACACATTTGTATCTCTCCTCTTATCTGTAAGTATCCCTACACGTGTGTATCTGTCCTTTTACCTTTAGGTATCTACACGTGATGTGTAACGCTCTCTACATGTATGCAAGTATCCCCAATACATTTGTGACTCTTCTTGTACCTGTAGGTTTCTACAATTTATGTGTATCTCGCTCTCTACCTGCAAATTTCAAAAATAGGTGTACATCTTACCCATGGGTCCCCACAAATTATTATATATTTTTCCTTGTACCTGTAGGTATATCCGCTTGTGAAATTCGCTCTGTGCCTGCAGGTATTCACAAGTGTTTATCTTACCAGTAAGCATCCACAAAACATGTGTATCTAAATCTCTACCTGTAAGTATCCACAACAAGTGCGCATCTCCTTTTCCAGATTGGTATCCTCAACACGCATGAATTTCGCGTGTTCCTTGTAGGTAGCCACTAAAAGCACACAATTCTCCTTTTTCCTCAGGTATCCCCTACACGTGTGTATCTCTCTACCTGTAGGCATCGACAACACGTGTGTATCTCGCATTTTATCTGGTCAAATCCCGTAATCGTGTATATCTCGCCTTCTACCTTTAGGTATCCACAATAAATATGCATCTTGCCTTTTACATGTGGGAATCCACATTACATTTGTATCTCTCCTTTTACTTCTAGGCGTCCTCAATATGTGTGTATTTCACCTTTTACTGCAGGTATCTACAACACTTGTGTCCGACCGCCTCTCTCTCTCTCTCTCTCTCTCTCTCTCTCTCTCTCTCTCTCTCTCTCTCTCTCTCTCTCTCTCTCTCTTTGATGATGAATATCTATATGTATTTCTATTTCTCTTCAGTCACGGATATACCGTCAGCTGTTTCTTGTGTCTTTGGAAAATATATATGAAATAGGCCGGAGGCCTCTTCAGTAAACCGTTCGTTCGTTCTCTCCCTCCCTCCCTCCTTCTGTCTGGTATGAATAGTTGCTTGGGATTGTGTGTGTGTGTGTGTGTGTGTGTGTGTGTGTGTGTGTGTGTGTGTGTGTGCGTGTGTGTGTGCGCGCGTGCGCGTGCATGCGTTTTTGCAAGCTCTGTTAATCAAATACTTCCGCAGAACAAAGCAGCAAGTGTTTTGTAACGCCTGACACCCGTGCGTTTGCTATTTCCAAGAGATGCGTTTGGAATGGAGAAGCGTTTCGGACACCTGTGTGATTGCCACACTATCCTAGGGAAAACAGACCTGACTGGAAAGAAAGCTTGCCGCGTAGAGGACTATCACCGGATAAGACAGGAATAGCACGGGCTTGTTTGAGCGTTGGAACTCCAGCATGCAGCTCACGCCGATGCTGCGGGTGCTGCCCTCTAGGTCTGCCCATTTCAGCACAGCGCTTTCACCTCGGTGACCGCAGGATATACTCAGGTGAGAGCAATCCTGTGGAAAACGTTTTTATTCATGAACTGATGGCCATTTGAAATGACTTAACAATGCGGGCATGTATTTATCACGAGTGAAAAAACACACTGAAGGAAACGAAAGGAAATCCAAATGGAGATGACAATAAAATGCTGTAATTCCTGCAAGGGTGTACGACAGAAAGATACGGACCCCGCGCGTCTATGGTGTCTGCGCATTCCATCATAGTTTGCCCTCCTCATTTGTAGTCAGTCCTCCAAACTTGAGTCGGTCCGATACCGTGGCTATTATTACCTCGGCCAAGCAGGTTATGATTTTCGATTGGTTGGTTGGTGCGTTATCCAGCTAAATACCTCCAAAAGTTCTCAACCGATTCTGATTACATTTAGTGGAAGGTAAAGGTTTCACCCAAGGAACAATCTGTTACATTTTGGAGGGTATCTGTTTTCTAGTTTTGGAATTGCATTCATAAAGAAAAAGTGCTCGTGCATTACAAAGTTGATGACGTCAAACTATTCATTTCGCTGGTGTATGCGTTCCACACTCGGAGACCGCTATAACTGGCGCAAAAATGAACGTAACTAGGTAGCGTCAGGTCTGGCTTGCAGAACATGCTGCCTGAATTATACAGGCCATGGGAGATTTTAAAATGGCTTCTTCGGCGGAGGTTTACGCTCTCAGAGTGCTCTCTAGTCTGATAATTGCATCATCACGGAGTGTAATGGATTCCCTTCAAAATGACACAAATTTTTATATGTGCAGTGGTTGATGAAATATGCTCGATTTTATACATGTATGTGTACTCAAACTGATATTTGAGAGAAAAGGCTTTAAAGTGTGAATTAGCAACAAAAGATTACAGAGAACGTGTATTTTCATTGGCTTTTATGTCAGAGGGATTCCATCAAAAGTACATGAAAATGCACTGCACGTATAGATGAGACTTCAATTTACATGACACCACACAGTACACTGATCCCTGTGCAAGTAAGACCGAATAGGGCACTGACGGAGCAAATGTTTGCTGGAAAGAGATTACAAGGTCTATCTGTAGGCGTCAATACAACCATTTACCTGTGGGTTTGAGGCCTGAAACGCCCAAAGTATATGATGTGGTGGTTCAGCTTTGTGAATCGAGTAAAATCTTAAAACTGCTGCAGTGACCCCGATTTGGTGCACATCCTGCTGTATCTCGATTTGACAATAGGACAGGATCGATTACGTTCAGGATGACAGATCACATTTGCAAAGAGTCTGTCGCGAATTTAGCCCATCTAGAAAGCACGATGAAAAGCCCACACGCTATGCTGATCAAACCATATGAGCTGGCATGCCAAAATTATTTTTCTTTAATGGATTGCATGGAGAGGATGATCATTCTAAAGTTGGGAAGTCTGTAACTTCCACCTGCTGGAATACCCTGCTAGCAAGACGTGAAGTTTACGCTCAAATGAGCACATCCTCTGCCTCAAGTGTCAAACTGCATAGTCACAACATGTGCTTGAACTGCAAGTACCAGAGAATGGATGCCTGAATGTCCGAAAGCACTGGTCCAGTGACGACTGCTGTCCTCTTACCTGTATTACGTCATATTACCCAGTTCAGATACACAGATCCAACCAAGATAACACCTTTGATAGTTATTAATGTTACAGATGAATTAAATAAAGCGAGTATTTCGAGAGAACACAAACATCACATTCAAATAGGTTACATGTAACAGCTTTCAGAGCGCATTTCGAGGTGAACGGCTCCTGGTCTTTTTAAAACCTTTTAAAACTTTATCTCATGTGACCCACCTTTCTCTTAATTCCCTTTCCTCTACCCAGACCCCCATCCTCTCCA